>RAHM01000061.1:1317203-1420558 GCA_003713295.1 Parotia lawesii
CACATGTTCTCACCTCCTCCTCTTCTCTGACTAGAATCCAAAATCTTGTGACTTTGTTTTGATTTTCTTCTTAAATATGTCATCGCAGAGGCGTTACCAACCTCTGTCATTGGCCCAGTTTTGGCCAGCAGCATGTCCATCTTCAGAGCCATCAGCCACTGACTCTGCTGGACATGGTGGAAGTTTCCAGGAGCTTCTCACAGGAGCCATCTCAGTGGCCTCCCTGCTACCAAAAAACAGGCTGCGCAAAGCCAATACATCTGCTTTTAGATTTTACATCATCTCTTTGTCTTCTCCTGGACAAGAGTGATCTTAGGGTGGTAGGTGCTGCAGCCCTGCCCAGGTGCACAGCCTCCCCTGGCAGCCGGACGGTGACGGCTGCAGCCACACCGAGCAGATACCTGCACACCAAGAGTCACACGGCAGGGGCAGCAGGAAACCAAAATTCAGCAATAAGATTTGATGTCAATTCTCCCATTACTTTTTCTTAGTGCCTTAAGCAAAAGGCCTGTACCTTAAACCAGCCTCTTCCAGATTCAGTGCTGAGACAGCTCAAGGGCTCAGAAAGTGCAGCATGGGGCAAACAGACCTGCTGGCTTGAAGTTTTCGCTCTGCTGATCCTTTTGCTCTGCGTCTGCTGCACAAAGTTTTTAAACAGAAATCTTTCCGCTCCTCACCTCCTTGGCAGGTCCTGATGAGATATACTGGTCCTTTGCCTGTACCCATCCTCAGCACACCTTGCTTCCTGCTAGTCTGAGATATGAAATTGCTAATTATCTGACAGCTTTGGAATATGATGGATCTCTCTCATGGTTTAACCCTGGTCAGCAACTCAGCCCCATGTAGCTGCTTGCTCAATTTCCTTAGCTGGATTAGGGATTAGGGAGAAAATCAGGAGGGTAAAAATGAGAAAACTCATGAGTTGAGATAAAGACAGTTTAATAGGGAAAGTAAAAGCCGTCCACACAAGAAAAGCAAGCCCAGGAATTCATTCCCATTGGAAGGCAGGTGTTCACCCATCCCAAGGAAAGCAGGGCTCCATCACACATAACAGGGACTTGGGCAGACTAAAATTGTCACTCTGAACATTTCCCCCCTTCCTTCTTCCCCCAGCTTTATATGCTGAGCACAACACCATATGGTATAGAATGTTCCTTTAGTCAGTTGAGATCAGCTGTCCTGGCTGTATTGCCTCCCAAACTTCTTGTGCACCCCCAGCATCCTCTATGGTGGTGTGGGGTGAGAAGCAGAAAAGGCCTTGCTGTGCAATCACTGCTCAGCAATAACAAAAACGTCCCTGAGTTATCAATACTGTTTTCAGCACAAGTCCGAAACATAGTCCATACTGGCTACTCTGAAGAAAATTAACTCTATCTCAGCCAAAGCCAGCACAATCCCCTTCTGCCTAGCTCTGGCAAGGCAGTGTGGGACATTTGCTTACAGCTGCCAGCCAGGGAGGGCAGAGGATTCTAAGGGCGAAGGAGCTAACATGAACCAGTTTTCTCCCATCCAGCTTGAAGGGTTTGCTACAAGAAAATATGTTAGATACTTGTTTGCTCTGGCTGTGAGTGCACAACAAGGAAGAGTTTAAGGACAGCTGATCTTGCCTTTGGGCAAGGGGACATTGCGGAGCACCCTTGCTGGCTCTTCCCACGCCATGGGAATCTCATGTCATTTAACAATAACAAGTGCAAGGTGCAGCACCTGTGCCAGGGCAATCTCCAGTATCAATACAAACTGGAGGATGGACAGATGAAGAGCAGCTCTGCCAGGAAGGACTTGAGAGTGCTGATGGATGAGAGGCTGGACATGAGCCAGCAATGTGCACTTGCAGCCCAGAAAGCCAACTATATCCTGAGCTGCATCAAAAGCAGCGTGGACAGCAGGGTGAGGGCGGGACTTCTGCCCCTCTGTTCCGCTCTGCTCCGCTCTGCTCTGCTCTGCTCTGCTCTGCTCAGACCCCACCTGAAGTCTCTGGGGTCCCCAGCACAGGAAAAACATCGACCTGTTGGAGCAGGTCCAGAGGAGGGCCACCAAGGTGATTAGAGGACACCTCTCCTATGAGGAAAGGCTGAGAGAATTGGGGTTATTCAGCCTGGAGAAGAGAAGGCTTCAGGGTGACCTAATTGCAGCCTTTCAGTTCCTGAAGGGAGCCTACAAGAAAGATGGAGATAAATGTTTTACAAAGGCATGATGATGGTGAGGCACTGGCGCAGGTTGCCCAGAGAAGCTGTGAATGCCCCGTCCCTGGAAGTGTTCAAGGCCAGGCTGGATGGAGCATTGAGCTGCCTGGTCAAGTGGAAAAAGTCCCCACCTGTGGTAGGGGGGGTGTTAATGAGATTATCTCTCAGGTCTCTTCCAACACAGGCCATTCCATGATTCTTTGACTCTATGATTTTCTCTGCTAAGGGGATCACATGGACTGACRGTTTTAGAGTTGCACACCAAGCACCCCCAGGTGTAGAAACAGACTAAAGCAGCACTTCGCTGCTTTACCTCCCCGCCATCCTGCTTCACTCCAGCAGATTCCCAACAACCAGCGGTGACCCCTGGGAGGAGCTGAGCTATCCAACAGTCATGCCAGGTACTCTCAGGGTTTGATGTGGTTTCTGCACACTCCCCAAACCACATGGCTCATCAGTGGGAAAAAAAGCTGGTCCACAGCAGGTCTGCAGCCTCATGAGGGAGGGGGCCAAAATCTTTGCCGCTTCTTTGGTAACACTTCCACAGACACAATGATTTCTTACTAGGAAGATAAAAATCCCAATGTTGTCTTTGTGACAGCAGACATCCTTTTGTGGATTATTGCCAAAATTCAGAAGCCTGTAAAGCAAGCTGGGAAGTGTCCACTGGGGAAAGAATCCCCCTTGCCTTTCATAAGAAGTTAATAAATGTCAGAGAAAAAAATCTGAAGACATAATAATGGCTGTGAGGATTAACTTTCTCTTACAGCAGCAGTGCCAGATTATTTATTGGAAGTAAATTTTTTCTCTTTGAGGTTTGTTTGAGGGTTTTTCCCTTAACAAGAGATAACCAAAGGTTTATAAATGAAAGACACATTGGGAAAAAATCAACTTGACGCACAAAATTAAATTTCAGTGTCAAAACCCCTGGATTTATAACAGAAAGAAGAAGGGTATTTCATGCAGGCATCCTGCTGCAGAAAGGAAGGCCACTGGAGATTAATGAGGAAACAAATAGGAACAATATATGAGTACTAAATAAGGAGGAAGTCTGGGCTGTAAGAGATTAATGAGGAACACACACTTGCTGTAGCTTTGCCCCCAGATGTGAGAACTGAATTGTATTTTATGGCTTTCAAGGTAAATTGAAAAGTGACTGAACAGCAAAGAAACTTTCTGGAGAGTTTTTGCTCGTAGTCCTCCTGTGGCTCTTGCCCTCGGGGGTGGGAAAGGCTATACATGCTAACTCTGCAGTTTTTGGTGTTGAGCAGAGGAAGTCCCTCTACAGAAAGCTTTGGTGGCACATGCTTCCTCCTTTCAAGCACAAGACAACCAGTGAAATGGCCTTGGTTTTGCACAGAAGTCACTGAACTGCAGCTGAATAGGACTTAGTTAAGTTGTCTTTTAAATCACGTAATTAAAAGCAGCAACAAAAATCTTAAAAGGCATTATCCAGCCATATTCTCGCTGCCACATGTGTGCACACATACCCGAATGAACTTGCTGTCAGAAAAATTTGCTATTTCAAAATAAATGTAGCCCGCAACTTGGGATAAATATTTAGACTACAAAATGTAAGAATTAATGTAATTGTAATTTGGAAATTGCATTTTTTTTTATTTCTACATTGACTTTGTTTTTAAAAATAGCATAAAAATCACATTTTAAAATAATAAAATAAATTATAATAAAATTATTTGTTCTGTTTCAGATGGAATAAAATGTTTCTAATTAAGCTAGGACAGACAAAATGAATTGTTTAATTATCATTAAATCCCCTGTTTCAGTACCAATTTTCCCCATCTTCTATGCCTTCTATTAATTTTCATTTCAATGCTAACCTAAACCATTTTTTGTCCCCATCTGCCTTCTGAGGTTTTGTCCCAGAGCCAAAAAGTGCTTTCTCAATTGAGCTCTCGACTCACTCACCATCTCCACTCCTGACACGGGTGAGTCATAACCAGGGGTGTCCCCCATGGTATCTGAGACCCTCAGCTCTGCAGCATGGCAGCCCACCACCATTTCCCTTGGTCTCTTTCCCTGCACTCTAGGGGGTTTTCTTTTTTATTTCAAGTCCCTAACTGGGTGCAAAGATGGGAGGAGGTGTGTTTGAATTGCTCTGGTCACTATATCCAAAATCAAGAGAGCTTGAGAGAAACATGACCTGCCGTGGGGGCAGCTGCCATGTGGGCCAGACATGAGAGTGGAGTCCCTTGTATGTTTAGTATAAGAAAAGAGACTAGGCAGACCTGCCTGAATACCCTGGCCACCCTGGGTCCCATTATAAGCAGTGTAGGAAATCCAATATCCTGGAKTCCCCTCAAGTAGCACATGGTTTCTTCCTGCAGCTCCATCAAAATCCGGCTCTTCCTCGTAAGAGAAAAGTTGGCATAATGCAGATCTATTGAAAAAGGATTTCATAAGTCACTTTTCCCCTCGTTCACTTCCAGCAAAGTAGGTGTAAACCATAGCTACTGCACAGGTCAAGGCCAACTGTGTAGTGATCCTTTGCCTGACCCCACTCATCCCAAGCTCGTCTTGCCAGCATCTTGCAAGGGCTGTAGAAACTGAGGATGGATTCTGCCCACAAAGCTTTGGGGTGATGAGAAGTAAAGAACAAAGTAGCAAGCTGTACTTCCTATTGCCAGCCTCSTTCAAATTCGATGTGACACGGCAGAAGGCCTTCGCCAGCCCACATGATTTTTGCCCTCATCTGTCCAAAGAAGACAGTAAAAGCGACATCAGGCTCCTGCTGTGTAGGGAGTCTGACCCATGAGCTATCACTGGTGTTTGGGAAAGTCAGCTTGGACCACTACAAGAAGGACATTCTCTATAGTAAACTGGCCATACCTCTGATTAGTGAAACAGCCGCTTCCCAAAAATCAGTGGGGGTTTTGTTTAGATTTGCCAATTTTTTGCTTTTACTATGTCTAGGAAAAGCTGGATCTAAAATTATTTGTCTGAGCCTAACCTTTCCAAACAAGAATCTTTCTGTCTATTGCACAACCAAAATGAGCAATATTTGAAATACTTTTTTAAAAAAAGGTTGTCTTTCTGGTCTTTCTTGGCAGGTTATTTAAACTATGCCTAACAAATGGATTCATTTAGAAATCCATATGCCTTTCAGAAAGTAAATACAGTTCATATTTGAATAAGTTCCTATATCTGATGCCAAGCTTTCAGAGAAAATGCCCACTAATGTTTTATCACAACATCAGAGACATGAGCCAAACTTTTGTCAATGAACCCCATTATACTTTGGGATGGAAGGGGTGGAATTATATATTTAGAAATAGCTCTTTTTAGGCAGCAGTTTTACTGTGAAGAGCTGCATGGAGGAGATTGCCCACAGGCTACCACCTCTCCCAGCTGGCAGCATGACACAGTGCAATAGCCTGGCGGGGGGCAGGATGGGGAGTTCCAGCTCTAAGTCTGAATTTCTTGCCTTTTGTGAGTTTAAGCCATATGTGGACTTACCTAATTTTTGATGGGTGTTTTACAGCTGAAATATAAACCCTGAAAACAGGGAATGATGGTGAAAMCAGGGAATGATGAAAACGCAGTCTACACCATGACCACAGTCCACAGCTCTCCTGAGAACTGCCATAGTCACAGACTTATGGCTGAGTTTCAAATATTCTATTGAATTACAGAACAGGCTGTTATTAGGCTCCCCTCCCCTTGAGCTCATTATATACAGTGGTTTGCCATCATTAAACCTTCTTTCTAACAACTTTTGTCCATGAACTGCTTAGCATATCAAAATTTTCCGAACAGTGCAATTTGATATATTCAGGCAGCAATACACATTCAGTGGGACTGTGTTTCCCAGGGTAATGAGTCTCTTCTATCAGTTTAGGGCTGGGACATTGTAGATTTATGACAATGAGTATTATGGGGAGGTGGATTCACCAGTCGACTGGTGCAGGCAGCCCTGCAATGTGATCAATCTTCGCTTGTTAAGGAAATTCCTGAACCTCATACATTACTCTGGTAGTCAGCCTAAAAGGAAAAAAAGTGGTATCACCTTTATAGAAATAAAAAGCAATAAGCCCAGTCAGGACACCCACTCATTTGGCGGAAGCTCAGTTTCAAGAGAYGCAAATTATGGGCTCAGCTTCTTCAGCAGGTTTACTGCTTGTGGCTCTGCAGTCATTTAATATTGCTGCACGCTACTCCACGGTTGTTCCATTTCAGCTCCTGAAGTGATTGCAATTCAAGATGCAGGGAAGAGAAATGCACCTGTGTCTGCACTGACTGTAGAACTGATTTCAAGTCTGACAAAAAAAGTATTGCAACAAGTACACAGCATTTTAAGAGAGCAACTGAGTTCAGTTATTCATGRAGGCAAGCTGAGATTATGACATGACAGGCTTAGCAGGCGAACAAATTTACAGAATTCCATAATATTTCTGAAAATTGCCTCCTTGGGAACACTTTTTGCAAGTTGTATTCCATTTCTTAAAAAAGCAAGAGACTGCCTTAAACAAATTAGTTGACTTACTGTGAGATAGCTAAAGGAAAAAATAAGCTCATTGAAACCTCCACACAGAGAAGCTCTAAGGGACAGGACTTGCACAGGGGTGTTTGCACAATGCCTGGTACAGTGGGTCCTAACCTGGTCATGCCCTTTGGTTGTTACTGCAGAGCAAACATTCGACAACAAAGAACTAGCAAGTAATGCTCAGGTCAAGCTCAGCTACCAAATCTGCATTGTATGTTCCCTGCATGCCTCCTCAAGCACGGAGGCTGCTGCTACCACTGCATATAAAGACTGGCTAAAGCCAAAGGAAAAGTCTGTGGACYCCACAGCTTCTGCTTAGGTGTCTGATGCATAGGCTGGAATTTCATCAGATGCTTCCTGCCACTCATGGATGTTCCCACTGCTGTGAGAGGGCATTTCTGTGATGATGAAAAATCTTTATCCCACAGGAAAGACTATCATGAAAACATCTGCAGACGTCAGAGATGGAGCTTTTAGCAGTGAACAATATCTGCTGGGCATCTTTCTGCTATAGAGAACACCCTCTGAGCAAAGAGCAGAGTTTAAAGAGCACTTCTGTGTGCATTGGTCAATAATGTGCACCCATGACAACTAAAATGCAAGTAATGCACCAGGTGATCTATGGCAAATATGT
The DNA here is from genome assembly GCA_003713295.1 of Parotia lawesii. Taxonomy (NCBI): domain Eukaryota; kingdom Metazoa; phylum Chordata; class Aves; order Passeriformes; family Paradisaeidae; genus Parotia; species Parotia lawesii. The sequence continues at coordinate 1,324,525 of RAHM01000061.1, forward strand.
CTGCCCACAACACTCCACAAAACAAATGTATCATGTTCAGCGTTGAGCCAATACTGTGTGTGCATTTCCCAGAAAGATTGACAGTAGCTCCTACCAGCACTGGAAGCCCTTTTTTCTCTCTTCTTAGTAGATTACCTTTGGGATGGCCATCAGTGCAGCCCTGCAGAGTCCCTACTGCCAAATGCATTGTCTTCATAAGAGCAACAGCAACAGCCTGATCCAACTAGATCATGCTGCAATCTTCAGATACAGATTTTCTGCCACGGGGGGCAGAGAATAGCACGTGGAAAGCTGTGTCTGTAAGACCCTGGTGACAAACCTGGAGCTGCCTGGGTTTGGGTTTGGAAGAAAACTGATTAGTTTCAAGTTCTTGGAACTTCTGTGACTTTTTAATAACTTTATGAAATGTGGTATATGTAAAGAGCTATGACAGCTGTAAGATGCTGCTTCCAAAGCATCTAGCACACAGCACAAATGCCTCTGTGTGTCCCCACAGGGGTCCATTACTTCAGCAAAAACAGGCAAGATTGGTTTTACCAGACTAGAAAATACAGCCTTAAATATTTGACATTATTGGTGACAGAGGTTTGGGAAGAAATGAAAAGCATGTCAGAAAGCTCAATCCACAGAAAATGTGATGTTCAATTTTGTAGTTCCATAAAAAATGCAAAAGAACCATTCACAGCTGGTGAGAAGGAAGCCCAAACTCTTGGTTTTGCTTCCTCCACTGGCTGACATTTATAGGGTTTTACTTATAAACAGCACTTACATAAATCAGTCAAGTCATAGTTTACACCACTATTGYAAAGCAGACATCATGTATTTTTTGCTTCCTAAACAACAAAGACTGAGGTGAGGAACAAGAGATGCAAATCCTTCTTCAGTGGATAATTTAACCCAAATCCAAGTGCCTGGTTTGCAAAGTGTATTAACAGCCTGCTGAAACCCAAATAAAAGACTTCAAGCTGAGGAAGACCTTCTCTTACTAGTTTGCATGCTGACATTTTTAAGAAGTACCTTGTAGTGCATTTTCTCCTGGATTTAATCATAATTGTTGTTTTTCTAAATTTTGAATTAATATTACTATTATTCTGCACTTCCTGAGATGTTCAAGTAAGTATAAGGCTGTATGAATAATTCCCCTGTCATGACGAACTGCTAGTGGACAGCTTGGCTGGAAATATTTCTGAAGAGCATTTCACAGGACACCCAGGACACCTGGTTGCACAGAGATATTCCTCTCCTCTTGCTGAACCGCACCTAATGACCCATCTAGCACTGACCTTATGTCAGTAGCTGTCAAACACTAGTGACCAGCAGAATTACTGACAGTCTGAAGAGAAGCATGTGGTGCTGGTCCCTCCTTCTGCTGCAAGAATCAGGATGGGAAGGCAGCAGAGAAGCAAGCACAGAACAGCAATGCGGAAGTGAAATTGTGAGAAATTACTCAAGGACAAAAGATTAAAAACCAAAAGGACTATGGCTTTATCTTTTCCTCAAAGCATTAGTTAAATTAAGATTGGATGTAATTACAGAAAGGTTTCCTTACAATTACATTTCCACATCAGAATGTACTGCAGGAACTCCACAGATGTCTTGGATTGAGGGAATAAGCCAAGGAAGGGAGTTGTAGTTAAAACAAAGGCCTTGCAGTCACTCCTCATCAAGCACACATTCACAAAGAACATATTCCCTGAGAGAAAATTATCCCAGAACCATGTACATCTCCCTCAGGAATGCCTGTCTTCCTGCTCCAGGCGCCCCTCATCCGCCTGGTTCAAACTGCAGAGAGGCGACCACATACACACGCAGATGAGGACGAGCTGGAGGTCTCCAAAGCACATTCATTGTCTACTGTCTTTAGCTGTGACTTTAGAAGGGACTCTGTTCTACACCCCAGTAGGGAGGTACTCTAGAGGAGAGACCCTGTGTAGGTTAGATACAGAGAGTTTCACTTTTCAAAACTGCTGGCTGTTCTGGATTTCTCCGTCTGCAAGAAGAAAAACTTAACTCAGAAGAGTTGTTCACTCATAAAACTTGTTCATCCCCAAGTCCAACAGAAGGAAAAGTATGTTTAAGAATAATGTTCTCTTGGAAAACAGCAATTTATGCCCTCAAAGCCATTATGGGAATCTAAGGGATATTTCCACCCTGGAGAATATTCATGTTGTGCACACAATATTTAGGTATTGCATGTATTTAGGACATAATTTTTTTTTCCCAAACAATGCAAAAAAGAAAATTTTCTGGCAAGTACCATCATTGCACATCCTGGTGCAACAGCCACCTGAAATAGTGAAATTTTGCATCCACAAAACACACTCTGTGGACAGCCTAAGGCTATGTAAGTATGTAGGAGATGAGCCTGTTCACAATGGCTTATCAGGCTTTTGAAGGGCAAGTATTTCTTCTCTAAAGTACAGATTTTGATTTTGTGCTCTTGATCCTTGCATGCAGACTAAAGCCCCACTGCAGAGCTGCTTCTGACACACAGCTATAGATATTCAGGGCATTGCTGCAAAACTACACGAGCTCCAATGCAAGAGCATATAGCTGTGCTTTACCTAAGTACATATAGCCACATGCACTGAATTTTACTAAAAACACATAAATAAAAGAGAGGAGGTTGCTTGGTGGCAGCTTCAGGAAGGCACGACTAGATCCACACAAACACTTGGGAAAAAGGTGCATGCAACTTCTACAAAACTCTCTGCAGAGATTTCACAGATGAGAGCAAATGGCCTCAAGTTGCACCAGGGGAAGTTTAGGTTGGATATTAGGAAGAAATTTCTTCACCAAAAAAGTTGTCAAGCATTGGAACACACTGCCCAAGGAAGTGGTGGAGTCACCGTCTCTGGAGGTATTTAAAGATATGTAGATGTGCTTAGGGACATGGTTTAGTGGTGGACTTGGTGGTGATGGGTAAACGGTTGGACTTGATGATCTTAAAGGTCTTTCCAACCTAAATAATTCTATAAAAACTAGAAACTCAGCTTCATTCCTGGGTAAAGGGGTTTCTGCGTAATTTTTTTTATGGCAATAAAATAAATATGTTCTGCTGCTTCAGCCAAGGAAAACCGCAGACTTTAACTTATCTTGATAAGTGACAGCTTCTCTGATCTGACTTATTTTAGCAGGGTGAGCAGAAGTTAAAGACTTGAGCTACTTCTCCTCTCATACTGTAACCTATCAGTGTGTCCTCCAGCTTTCTACTGTGTTGTTCAGGTGATTCCCCTTGTCCCACTTTACTTTTGCCCTCCCTCCTCTTCAGTACTGAACACTTCCTCCCTCCTGAAAAACACACAACATTCTAAAGTGAGCATTCAGTTGGCTCTGTCTGCATCACACTCCTCCTCAGTTGGGGAAAGAGGACTCACAACCTTCCAGACACTCAACTGGCTCTCAAAAAAATCCCCCCAAATTTAAGCAGAGCAATAGGAATTAACTCACTCTAAAGCATAAGAGCATCCATCTGGGCTTTGATTTTGAGATACAAGCAAAGGCATTTGGATTTAGACGATTTCCAATCCCCCATCTGTGTCTTTGGGTAGTTGCCTTTGTCAAACTGCCTGAAATATTTCCTAACTGAGCAAGTTAACAGGAGGAAAAGCTAGGCCACGTGCCCCTCCCTTTTCTGGCAGTAACATGGGAGGAAAGGAGATGCTGTACAGGCAGGGATGCTGAGTGCATCCCCCCCTCCTGGCCAGGCTGATTTCAAAAGAGGTATTGTGCAGAAGACACCCGGCATTCAGCAAGGGAGTTGCTTCTGTGCCTGGAAAAACGAGCAGTCCCACCAGCTTGTTTGTTTGTTTTTTTTTACAGAGGAATACAGGTTCACTCATCATTACAATAAGCATATTCACGCTCCCACTGAGCCAGTTTGAGACTTCCAAGACCAGCACGGTGTATGAATGAGCCTAGTAAGAGCTACATACTGCAGAGTCTCAGCCAATGTTTTTCAAATTTGGGTCAGTCTGAGGCACCATGGCTGAAAAAGTATTGCCACGAGCATTGTAAATTAATATTTTATATTCCCTTGAAGTGCTTTTTGAGGAAATTAGCCTTCATTACTGAGGCATCTCTCCTGTAAACATAGAAAACAGAAAATACCTCTGCTGACAAGGACAGCATTGTAGGGCAGGGAAGAAGAGTAAACATTGAATCTGCAGGAAGAACCAGACTGATTCAGCAGCTGAATCAGTCAGGCATGGGCATCCCTTCTCCCCAGCAGCTCTCCAAGCTTCAGGTCCTGCAGCACACCACCCGCTACAGCTGGCACCACCTTTACGGCCAGGCGGCAGTACACCATTGCCCCCTGGACCTACCAAAAAGGTAAGGTGGAGACATCAGCCCCTACCAAATATATCTCAAGGGCAGCAGGACCCCCACATTCCCGCCAGCATGGTGGTTTKTGGACGATCACAGCCGTCACAAAGTCCCAGTCCCGCGATCTCAACTGGGAGGGCAGCGAGGGTGTGGGGTTGCCATGGCGCTGTTCCACTTTCGTGTTTCGGACCATTTGCACGGCCCGACTGGTGCTGGAGTGAGTATTTTTGGCAGTGGCTGGGGAAGTTCCTCTGCAGCTGAGTAGAGCCAGCCAAACTTGGCTGGCACGAGGCAGGGCTTTTCAAAATGTTCTGTGCTCCAATCGGAAAGCAGCCGAACGCTACTCTTCTCAGAAAAGTGCTGCCCTTGTCCTTTTTTAATGAAAGCGAACTTGGTATTCAGTAGGAGCAGGCCAGAGCTATTTCAGACACGGAAGACAGCAGACACAAATCAATAGAAAAAAATAACTTCTTTTTATTTACAAAAAAAATCCAAATATTGGATGCTGTAAACAAAATTCACAATCTGTTCCCTCTAGAGTCTGTTTTCCATCAGCTCTTTTTCTGTCTGTTACAAAGCCTATAGTCAAAATGTTCCAAAAGAGCAATCCAAGGAGCAGTTTGCTGCAACAGGATGCCTTGCAGAAGGCAACAGTTGTAAGGAAATTTGAGGGAAAGCAAATCTGCACAGACTCCTACAGACTGCAGGAGCCTGCAGTGCCTTTAGCCAAGCTGTCTTGAAATTTGCAGGCTTTTTTTTTTTTTTTACTATTTATTTTGTTAGCAAACCACTATTACAACAGCAAAACAGTACACTGATTTTCTTTCTTGCAAGGGAAATTGTCTGCATAAAGAAAACCATACAAAAGAATATATTCAAATAGGAGCTGAATATGCAAATACATTTTTTCCTTTTCTGTGCAGTTTTAGCGAACACACTTCATTTTCTCCATTTAAAAAAGCGCCTTTTTTGAACCAGTAGGAGCTTCTGATATGATGCAAACCAAGCATTTAATAAGAGCTGTTTAGAGGATTTGTGTGAAGGCCTTTGTGCAAGATAAAAAATATTTTAAGTGCAATACAAGAAACTAGAAAAATATCACCTTTTTGGTCTTCTAATTGCCCTTCTATTTTTAGGAGAAATGTTCTTGCATTTGGGAGGACAGCTACATCTAAGGAAAAAAAAAGAAAAGAAAAAATCCCACTTAAAAGCTCTTGGTTGTTTCACGATCGCTACGTTCAACCAAGTTTAGTGCCCTGTTGGTTAGCAGGAAATTCAGCTGTGGCACAAACAGTTTTACTGTAATCAGGTCAATGTCTTTAATCAGTTCAGCTCTTTAAAAGGGGCACTGTCTTCTGTAGCACAAGCTTTAACCTTACAGCTGATTGGATGGGATAGATCAAGTCTACAAAGCAAGAACGCAGTATTAACTTTAAGAGTACCAGTGCGCTGAAGAGGAGGGGGAAAAACAGTTAAAAAGAAGTCAGACTTTATGGAGGGAAAGGTGTGCAAACCACAGAAATAAACCAGCTTTGAAAAGGGGTTCTTATTTTACTGTTGGCCTGAACTCATGCCTTCTTCCCACCTCTAACACCAGGCACATTTTAAGCTAYCAGTCACAAATAATACAAAGCTCCACCAGTTCCACCACTTGATCATTAACATATGTAAAACAGATCTGGAATACCTATATAATATATAAAAAAACATATTATATATGTATCAAAATGCAAATGCCAAAAGGTGCAGTTTAGCTCAGAGCCCTGCTGTATGCACTATAAGGTAACTAGCTGCTGTCAATCAAAAAAAAACCAACCCACAATAAAATTTGAGCTGAGAGGAAGCAATTCAAAACTTTCTTTCAAGCAATGGCAAAAAAAAAGGGTCCTTCAAAGGAAAACAACACTGTGTCATGTATTATCAGCATTCTGTGGTTGTGGCACAGCTATAGATTCTCAAACCCTTTTAAAGAGAGGATGACTCATTTATTTGCTGCAAATAGTTGTGGGAGAGAAGACATACCACATTACCAGCTGATCCTATTTCCCCAGCCCTCCCCTCGCTTCCGCTAGCGAACCAGGAGCAGGAGGTAAGGGGAGCCAGCGGGCCAGGAGCACCCAGCCCGGACCCTCCAGGGGCTGGAGGGAACCTCGCCGGGACAAGAGGCCAGTGGGAGGCTGCAGCCAGCACCAAAGGAAGGGAAGGTGGGGACAAGGTCTGCACGTCAATGCCAGGAATGGCAACGGACCAGCTTTTAAGTTTCCTGAAGGACTCACAGGGAAGGTGCTTCAGTAAACAAATCGGGCTCCTATTAAAGTGCCTGCAGAGTGAAAAGTACAAAGCGCGATAAAAATAGATGTACCTTACTCGCTCCATAGGGAAAATACACTGCCAGGACACGAGTCCTCTCCCTCTCTCTGCCCCTGACTCCATCGCCAGACCATGCCTGTGACCAGGCAGGGCACAGACGGATTTCCTTCAAAAGCCTGAATTCCCTTTTTTTTTTTTTCCTCTCAGAAAGAAAAAGCAAAATATCAGAGTCAAGTGTCACTTAGTCATTAGGTTTTCAAAGCCCAACAAAGAATTTAACACCTTCAGAGATGGCACTGAAGTGAAAACAGCAGCGGAGGTTGCTTTTTCCCCCCTGCTGCTCTTTCGGGAGAGGAAATGAAAGTGAATAGTTATTGTTCCAATGTAAAGTGATTCCATTTAAATAAAGTACAGTACTAAAATTGTAAATGCAGTGTGACAACCAGATCAAAGATGTTTAATATTTGCATAAAAATATATATATATAATATATATATAAAATATAATTTTAAGCAATCGTGCAACACTCTTAAAAAGGGTTCATTTCACATTTGCTAAATTCTAGTGGTCCTGGAATGCATAACGCATTCTATTAAAAATACTCCTTTAAATATTAACAATTAGTGTTCAAATTACCAACTAATACAATATTCTTTAGCTGTCAGGGGGTTTAAATAAACCTATCTTTGATCCACGTTCCACTGAATTACACATCATGGAGGTATGCAGTCACAACATTAGTGGGTTAAATGTCAAAATGGCATTACAGTACAAAACAGTTAAAAAAATCAGCTAGTCATATGTTTCTCCATCTGTGGAATTATTATGGCTCACAAGCAACCCACTGAATTACTGTAATCCTTGTTCTTGCAACCAAAGACATTATCTGAATCCCACCTTAATCCTGACTGGTTCATTTACTCCAAATTTCTCAGGTGTGGGTTAAAATTTCACTGCAAGGTGCCCACTGTCCTATGACATCCTGTTGCAAACTGGAAAACAAGTAGTACTTTATTTAAACATTCCTTAATTGCTACATTTTCCTAGACCACATTAATATATATTGTGTGTGTATATATATAGATATACACCAATAACATGTACATATATACACACACAAACATATATACACACATACACACACGTACCTAGGATAATAGCACACCGACAAAACATTAACTCTATACAGGTATTTGCCAAGAAAAAAAATAGGGCATTTCCTCCACCACTTATTCACAAGTTTATGGGTTGGTTTGCTTTTTTTTTTAGCCTTGTGTCCCTGATAAAACAAAATGCATGGTTAAACCACAAAACTATATTTTTTTTCTCACTTCAAATTTTATGAAGGCATCAGGCACTTTTGATTACTATTGGTGTGTACAAATATAGGAACATCTTTCTTCCTTTCTTTACATATATATATATTTATATATATATACTCTACTGTATCTTCTTTGCTTGGATAACTTATTTGTGAAATCTTTGGTCCTTAAGTATATACTTCTTGCCACAGCTGGTTTTCCAGCATTCTCACATTTTTAAAATGTGAGGCATGCACACAGCTGGAAATAATGGACTTTGTCATCGTACGTGTTTCTGTTTTTCTAACTGTACCAATCCACTACTGTTCATTTGGAGCAAGCTGTTTCTGGTAAAGCATTCTAGTCAAGCAAGCTATACATTCTACACGGTCAATCCATAGACGGCACTTGCTGCAAGCCCCAAATGCAGTAATTCCAATATACAATTTTATTCAGCTTATCTCTGCTTTATGCCTCTAACTTTTAACTCCTGAATATATATAGAATTGTTTTTTGTGAAGTTTTTTCTTTTGTTGTTTTTTTTGTTTTGTTTTGTTTCTTTCATATTCTCCCTTTTGCAGATCCCATTCTAGAGTAAGAATAAAAATAAAAGAAAATAAGGCTTTCCCACCTTCTCTATGCCAAAGCTATGGGAGCAGATATTGCCAACCCATATTGTCATCAAGCATTCCTCCCTCACTTATTTCAGGGGAAGCTGGTTGCTTTTAATGACAGGCCTCTTGTGCTCTGGGGTAGGATCCAATTATTTTGGGGTTCTTTCTTGATCATGCTCCCATTATTTATTAGAAGAACCACAAGCTTGTCCCAAGCTTGACGACTAGAGCAGATCATCATTGCACAAAACACCCCATTTCAGAGGGACCCGTCGCCCCTTCCTACATCTTAGAAAATGTTCTCTCCACCGAGTCTACTAATTTCGGTTCTTAATTACAGGGCAGCCAAGTAGAGTATGTGTGCTGCTGGCAAGGGAACACCGTCTGAACCTGGGCAATGTAGTAATTGCTGAAGTTGGCATCTGCTACATATGGGGCTGGCTGGTAATAGCAGGTGACATTGGCCACATTGGGGATGATATTTTGCTCGGCTAGGACCCGGATAGCCAGCATGGTGATCAGATTCAGAGTCTGTCTCCTCTCATGTCCCATCAGGCACACTGTGCTCTCATTCACCACACCGTGAAGGGTCATGAGATAGTCATACTTGCGGTCTTCTAATCCCACAAAGTGGTTCTGCAAGTAGGACTCCAGCTTTCTCTGCTGTTCGCCAATGTCTGAGAAGTCAATGAAAAACCTTGAACACATGTATCTCTGCAGGGATTTAATCTCGGATTCAGAGGCTGCCCTAAAGCCCCTTACCAAAAGGTTGCAGTACTTCAGAAGACCACCTCCCCTGATTTCTTCTGGGTTTCTGGTGGCAATTATCTTGTTGCAGAGGTGATCAAAGGCTTCCTGGAAATCCCCATAAACGCTCTCACCAATGATAGTTGGGTGAAAAGTTTCAGTCATTGGATTCTCTGAGCACTCATAAAAAAGCAGCAGGGAGTCCAGCTTGATTTGAAAGGAATCGACACTGAATTCAAACTGCCGCCTCAGAGAGTCCACAAATTTCAGCTCCACATTTTTGCCACTGTTGTTGGACAGGGAGATAAGACTCCATCGGTCTGAATCATTGCATACTTTTACCATTTTCTGCACATAAGCCTCCTATAATCAGAAAGACAAAATGAGCAAATCAAGACAAAGCAAGAAATTTCTCCTTCACTGCATTTGCTMGCCCCCTCCCAAMCCCCCCCCAGTACTTGCATTTCATAAAAGATTTCTCGGAGCCTGCAGATACAAACCAGAGAATAAGGGCTTAATGTGAGAGCTCAAAATGCTGTCACTGCAAGGGTATGACAGGGAAGGGTGTTCTGCTGGGACTGTGTCATGCAAGGGAAGCATATAGCAACCYTGCTTCTTTCAGTCACTTCTAAATACATCTACAGACTAAGTCCATGGCACACCTGCCAAATATGCCTGCACCCATACGCAAAAGGTCACTACTACAATCTGATAAGAAATCTTATTTATTGGTTTTCGCTTCTCTCTCTACTCCCCATAGAAACAAGTTAGCAAATGTTCATTCCCCTCAATCCTACCAGTGCAGGTTCCATAAATCTGCCCCATAATTAAAAAAAAAAAAAATCCCTCTAAAAAATCTGAAAGGCATTTGCATTCAGCCTAATGAACTCAAGAGAAGTGTCTCCTAGAGGAGGGAATACACCTCCCCACCGGGGTGCTTAGCACACCTGGAAGCATGCCTTGCAGACGGGGTTTCCTTCTTGCAGATGTTAAATCCATCTACGCTCCCCCTGCACCCGGGAACCGGGGCCGGCACACCGAGCTGCCGCCGAGCCGGGCTGGGAGAGAGATGTGCAGCGCCTGGCACACGCCCCAGGTAAAACAACGCTCCCAGCAAATCAGCCGGGAGGGAGAAAAAGCTAATTGATCCTGAAGAGCGCCGGTCAGGGCACTTCGCTGCAAACTCCTTCTCGGTTTTAAAGCGTGGGGTGAAAAAATCGCTCGGGGTTCCCGTGGGTCGCGGGAGTGTGGGGGGAAGCTGCGTCCCTGAGCGCACCCCTCCATCCCCAGGGGGAAGGTGCCCACTCTCTGCAGGCAGGCGCTCACACCTGCCCGCTCCGGGCGTCTGGGCAGAGGGCAGGTTTACCTTGAGGGTGAGAGGCGTGATCTTCTCCTTATTCACCCCCTCGGGTAAGAAATCCAAGAGGCAGTCCAAGACCACGTCCTTCACAGTCTGAAATTCGGCTTCTCCTTTGAGGTCGGCGCAGAAGATGAGGTCCAAGTCCTTGTAGCCCAGGCCACTGTCCTGGTGGAGGACGTGGCTGGCGGCCGAGCCGTTCAGCCGCACGTCCCGCAGGCCGATGCCCTTCTCTTCCAGCCGGCTCCGCACCACCTTGACGATCTGGCGGGGCTGCATGGCCAGCGTGGGGAAGTTACCGCGGCCGTGGATGGGGATGGTTTCGCTGAGGATGCGGTCCAGACGCTGCACTTGCTCCCAGCTCAGCACGTTGCAGTGCGCGCTCTCGCCGCCGCCCGCGGAACTCCCGCCGGCCTTCTCATCGTCTGCCATGGTGAGCGGCCGCCGCCTCCCCGGGCTGGATCCAGGCACCGCTCCGGCTCCCCGCCGGCCCCCCGGGGCCCCTCTCCCTCCGCGCCTGGCAAAAGAGGAGGAAAAGCCAGCGGTCAGCAGCTGCGTGCACCCGGCGCCGGAGCTCCGTTCCCCCGCGGCCGTCCCTTCCAGCGGGGGACACACCTACTGACTAGATTAAAAAAAATAATAATAAAATGGGGGGGGGGGGGGAGAAAAAGCCCCCCGGAGCCAGGTGGTGCTGCAGGATAAGGAAGGTGCCCAACCTGCAGCGCCGCTGCTTGCGCCGCTCTCCGCGCTCCCGCCGGGGCAGAGGCCGCCCCGCGCCGACGGAGAGGCCGCCCCGCACCGCCCAAGAGGCCGCCCCGCTCGCTGCCGCCGCAGGCTGCCGCCGTCTCCGGAGCTTTCGTAGTTCTGGCCGGGAAAGGTCCCCAGTAGTTTTTATACTGGGCTTCTCCGCGCTTCCGGGGTTCCGAGTCACGGCGCCCGCGTCCCGCCCCCTGCATCTGCATGGCCGGCCTCGGCGGTGCCCCCGGCCCGCCCACACCCGCGCACCCGCGGGCCGCCCTCCCGCCCGCCCCTCCGCGCCGGCGGAGCGCCCAGCGCGGCCGTCCCGCGCCGCCCCGCGCTGGGAGACCCGCGCAGCGCAGCGCAGCCTCCCCCGCACGGCTCCGGGGAGGCAACAAGTGCAGCACCGCTCCTTGCCCCGTGCGGGGCGCGGCCCCTCCCGCTCCTGCCGTACCCAGATGCGCGCCCAGGGGCACCCAGCTCCGCGCTGCCATTCATTCCCGATTTTTTTTTTCTCTGCATTTTTACCCCCCCCGCCTGCCCCCCCGACATTCCCGGTCATCCCAGGCGCAGCCAAACTTCATACCAGAGCGACGGAATTTGGCAAGGGCCCCTCTCCAAGCAGATGCCGAGGATCCCGGGCCGTGTGGTTTGCGCTGCTCGGCTCCTGACCGAGATCTCCAGAGCCGCCTGCGGCAGCGCAGCGGCATCACGCCGTGCCTGCCCGGCCCCGGCCCGGCCCCCTCCCCCGCGCCCGCCCGCCCTCCTCGCCGGCGAGGGGAGGCAAATGACATCCCGAAGAGCACGGAGGAGCCGGTGCCTTCCAGAGGAGGATCCTGCCTATAGAGTACAACTTGGGTAACCGCGGACCCGTAAAAATAACGTGGAAGACAAGCATATTATATAAACATACCCATACATTTTATTCACAGTTACGTTTTCTTTTAAATAACGATGGATGTATCTGCTTGTTTTTCACCTGTTACTTACATACGCATACACATAGTTGTTATTTAAACATATAGATACTATATGCTTGTAGATACTATTTAAAAACAGATAGATACTATTTAAAACATGTACGTACTATTTAAAACAGACTTAGCGCACACATCCGATGCACGCAGCAGCACCGGGGGCCGCCACCGCCTCAGTGCGCGCCCCGCGCACGCCAGCGCGGTGTAGACAGCGGGTTGCGCGGAAAGATGCAGTGCTGGGGGACACGGGGGGGTCATGGACGGTGTTGCGTCATCGCTCGCACCTTTGTGACGCGCGGCAGGAGGGGCCAATGGTGGTGCGGGGCGAAGTGACGCGCGGCTCCCTCAACGGAGCACTTCGACAAAAACAGGGGGGGTGGGCGACAGAGCCCGACGAGGTTTACTGTCCCCTTCCCCCATTTTTAGCGCCCCCCCCCCCCCATTTTCTCCCTCCCCGGGATGGGGTCGGGGTGTGGGGCTGTGTCCCGCCCCTCACGGGGAAGCCCCGAGCCCCCACGGTCCATCCCCACACACACATTCCGGGCGGGGGTCCCGCGGCGCCCGCCCCGTCGGGGCGCTCCCGGCGGCGCTGCGCGGGGCAAGGGCGCCCCCTGCCGGCCCCGGCGGGGCGGGGCGGGGCGGGGGAGCGGGGGCGGCTCGGGCTTTGATCCGCTGCCCGCGCATTCCCGGTGGCTTCGGCAGCGCGGGGCTGCTCCTCGCTCCACCTTGGGCCCCCGTCATGCGGCACCGCTGCCCCCTCCCCGTGCCGCTGACGGGGCGATAAAAGTGTTTGTATTGCTCTGTGTCAATGCCTTATAGGAAAAAAAAAAAAGAAAGAAAAGGAAAAAAAAATTTTAAAAAGTAGAAAGCTTTTAAAATCCGAATGTGTACAAGTGACTGCAGCTTAACAGCAGAAGCCGAACGTTGTACGACTGCCAGCTTATTGAATAGCGTTTGCCGGCTTATTCCTTTATTTAAAATAAATATTCAGCAGCCTGCTGGCAGGGGAGCCTGTTGAGGGGAGCCTGCAACCGGCTGCTGGGAACCTGGGCCACTAGCTACCGCTGCCGGGCACAGGGAGCCCCCACTCTCTCCCTGGGTGCAGGAACAGCATGTCCTCAAACTGACCATGCATCCCGAGAGGAGAGCGACAAGCACTGCCCATCTCCCTGCAGGGCAGAGAGATGCCTGGGGCCCCTCGGGCCCAGCCAGGTGACAGCCGAGGGCAGGGCTCACAGGGGTCCCACCACGGGGGCTGCCTGCCTGCAGCACTGAGGCATCACTGCTCTCCTTGTGTAGTTAGGAAGCTCGGAGAGGTTAAAACACAACCCCATTCCCTGACTGGCATCACTCAGGTGAACCACGGTTCACTAGGGCGCATGATTTAATCTTTCAAAAGGAGTAACTACCACCTTATTTATAAGCAAATTATCATTATCAGCAATCCACTGGATTACTGATTTCTAGAGCAAGGACAAAGATCAGACTTGGAGGCTCATCCCATATTAAGCAAGACCAGCTCCAAGAAACTGAGACAACTTCCTGTCTGGGAGTAACCAACATTTCATTTAACTTGTGTTTCTCAGCATGTTGCAATGAAATTTTAGCAGTATTTCGAACACTGCAGAATGTACCACTGCATTTACGCTGGTCAGTAGGATTTAATGCTATTTTATGTGGATCTTGTTTAATTTCCCCATGAAGTGTGACTTTTGACCTCTCTTAAGCTGCTATCACTTGCCCACTTAAAAAGAAAAATGGGCAGAAGTTCATCATGGAGAACACTGATTTGCCAAAGACAAGGTGAATGCGCCTCAGAAGGAAGACCTTTACACTGCTGGGCTTTGCTAAAGGAAAAGGGCCAGCAAAGCCCTGTCCTCACCTCGCCCTCCCTTTCTCAGTGTAAGCGCCTGCAAATCACCTCCCACTCACCCCAAAGAAGAGAGAAAATTGTTTCCACTCAGAATCACTGCATTTCCTTTTTTTTTCGGTTTAGAAAGGTGCATGGGATATTAATCATCACACTCCATGTATAGATAAAGAATTATTTGCACTGATGTGCAATTCTTTTCACTCCTCTTCCCCTAATTAACAGACATGCACTAAAGGCTATTTTATATATATTTTTAAATAAACTGTCTAAATAGAAGAGAAATAGAACTCTATCAGTGCAGTACTTCATCTAGGGTATATATACACTATGGATTTTTTGCTCCTCTGTCCTACTTGAATGTGAAAGCCCACATCACTTTAAATCAGTAGAAATCATTAAGAATTGTAGCAAGAAATTGAATTAGGATGACTTTCGCTACGAGAAATTTTGAAATATTTGCATGAGTTACAGAGATTATTCAAATTATGACTGATACTGGTAATGCTGCTGCTAATAAAAGCATTAATTCAGTGCATAAACACGCTCTGTCCCTTTAATGACAAACTTACTTTTAGAAGGAAAAGGTGGGGGTTTTTAAATTGTCAATGTGAGCAGTAATTCTTTGACAGAATTTTGATTGTATTACTCACTCCGGTTGTTTGTGCTGCCCAAGCAATTAGTAGGAACACAAGATGTGTGATGTGAATCATGTCTTTCGGTATGTTCGCACAATATTTTTCAATTAGTCCCTTCATCTCACCCATACTCTCAGTACTGCTCTAGAACAAATGAAAATTAATAGCAATAGATGTGTTTCTCGTGTATGCATTTGTGTATATTTGCCTAATAAAGTCCTCAGTGTGAGCTCTTCATTCAGCTTGGCCACGTCGCAAAGAGTGTACTCTCCAGGTGAGCTCTGCTGAATTTAGGAATTTAAGTATTTTATTGACTGAACTACATCAGCTGTGACTGTAACATCATTCTGCCTCCCTTCTGCCCAGGATGTGGTGCCTAAAACAGGAACACGCTCTTTCTGTCAGAAAAAAAGAGCCAGGAACTGCGACTCTTCAGCTGCGCCTAGTCCAGGAATTGGTTCCCAATTGGTGCCCAGCAGGAGCAAAACTACCAGTTTAGTTTGTTCCAAGAGGAATTGAGTTTGTGTGGCACAGCTGCTCTGCCAACACAGCCACCATGTGTTACCTACAGACAGTCAGGGGATTCACTTCGGAGCAGGAACACTACCTCAGTCCAAAAATTAGTGTTGACTCAGCCAGAGGTGTTTGTTTTTGTTAAAAACCTTAAAAAACATCAATACTGCTATCATTACCAGGCATTAAAAGCAGCAGCCTGGATTGGCTTGGCAGAAGAAAAGTCTAGGAAGTCCAAAAAACAGCCTCAGAAGAAGTTCAGAAAAAAAGATACAATGCAATTTTATCACAACTGTGTCATGAAAAGTTTGGTAATATCATTCCTCCTTTCTTTTATTTCTCTCTGATCGTTCTATTAAGGGCAGTTATTCACATTGGAAAGACAGACAGCCGGTACCACCATGATGATTTTCCCTACCTCCTTTTGACAGTGTTAAAAATGCAAATAGATGTTCAGTATAGTAAAAAAGCAATAGTCTGTGGCAAGATGGACATCGAGAGCCACAATTTCCAGGTGGCTGAACGTGCAGTGTGTCAAGTGCAGATGAACGGGCTGTGCGAGGGGAGCTGTGGGGCCCCTCGGCAGGCCTGGCTGCAGTGGGAACGCTGGCGGTTGCGCAGGGATACAGCCGCCCTGCAGCTTCCCACCCAGGCCTGGCACAGCGGCTCTTTCCGCCTCTGCTCAAAAGGGCCTTAGCACGGCTGCCTTGGCCGATCTCATACAGAGGCCAACGGCAAATAAAACATTAAAAATGAGATCTTGGCCTAATTTTTTGTTCTCTGATTGTTGAGGTGGAAAGACATCGCTGGGCAGCGATCACCGGAAAACTTCTTTATGTTATTCACTGTGTTGCTACACAGTTATCTTGCTGGAAACAGCAGCTATATGACTGAAGAATATTCATTGTTGTTCTCCACCCAGATAGCATGTGAATGTATCAACTCAGCTCCAGATGCAGAATTTCTGGAGAATGCAGGCTGCGGTACCCTTTTCCCTCCCTCCTGTCACCCCATGTGCAGCTGCTGGCAGGTGCTGCAGGCAGCTGCCAGCTCCATCCCTCTCCCCCCGCTGCACGGCTGGCGACCCACCGGCGTGCTGAACGTGTTATGGCTCTTCTCTGCCGCTTGCTGCCCCAGACCAGAGAGTGGGGAGAGCTCAAGGAGGCATCAGCCAACAGGACAAAAGTTCAGAGAACTTGACTTGGATGGGAGATGCTGGGAATCAACACAAAGTCATCAGATCCGAACAGAGCCCAGCCTCACCCTTGCACTGCACATACAAAATCCAAAAATTAGTTTAATGAAAACAGTAAATGGAGACTTGCTAGAAATAACTTTGAGCACCAAAATGACTAGTACTGTTATTGACAATAGCCCAGAAAAAAGTACCTTCAAAATAAACTCTTAAGACCTTGTCTATACCAGACACACTTGCAATCCTTTCCAAATTTTGTTTGATTCATATTTTTCCTCAGAACTAGTCTGGGCAAAGTTTGAGCATGGGTATGGAAGCAGAGCTCAAAGTCTGTTTTTGTTGGGGTTTTCTTGTTTTTATTTTTTTCTCACAAAAGTATTCAAATCTGTTTTAATTTTTTTTTTTTTCCAAAGGCTTTGTCTTTCTCTTGCATGCATGCACAAAGTTGTATGATACCTTGGTATTCTGTAGTTCACACTGATTTATTTCCAAAATTTATTTCCCTGTTTGACATTTTGTGAAGGAATAATCAATACTAGGAATTAGTACTGGAATTATCATCGACTTCTGGTGTAGTCAATACTAAGGTTCTTTGAATAAAATGAAAATCAGAGGTACTAGAAAATTATCTTCAAAGATAAATAAAAGAAATCTTTGTGCTTTCAAAGTACTACTGTTTTATTAGTTTTATTTTCCTTCTGCCAGATTTTACTGGAAAGATGTTTTACTCATCCTGGGAAAAAAGTCAATGTTTGGACTAAATACTGTGATGTTTTGAAAAGGTGCAGTTTGAAGCAGGCCAAATTATCAGAATTTTCTGATGAGCCTGCCAGTGGCTTTTTGCAATGCTGCTGAGAGAGTGTTAAATAAAATAGTACTATTCAACATGTGTATTGCTGCAACAGCCACTGGCCAAGTCAAGAGATCAGGGCACCAAAAGGTTCATCTATCAAAAGACCTATTCCTTCCTCATCTAGGAAGTTCATACCCTAAATGCACCAGTACATTGCAGTACCTTATATTAGACAAACCCATCAGCATTTGCTGTTGAGCAGGATTTTTCAGAGCTGGGGCTGAAACAGACACAGGAGATGGCAAACCTCTTATCTCCTCCATGTCAGGCTGGCAGCCATACCACCCGGCAAAGCACAGGATGGTGTGATCCTGGCAAACCCTTTCTCTCTAGGTCACCTCCGTAAAAAATAGCTGTGCTCTCAGGTTCAGTTATGTTTTACACTCAGATATTGTTGTGATTTTGCCCATATTGGCCCTTGGGATTGAAATGCGATAAAAATGAACTATACAATATCTTAGGTTTTCCTAGTCATATGGAAGTCAAGAATAAGACTTTTTTTTACTTTTTGTTTTTTAAGACGCCACATTTTTCGTTGGTATGTAGGAGAGTTTAAAGCTTCAGTCTTTCTACCCCTATAGGAAAGACACTCCTGCAATATTTCATGACTCATGCATTCATGCAATCCCAGTTACTTCGGACTGATGGGATTTTATGCCGATTTTACTTTTTCGTGTTTTGTTTACCCTACAATGCATTAAGCTCRCGTGGGAATACTCCAGTGGATTTCAGCATTCTGCATTTTATCCAGGGGAGATGGAGAAACTCATAATTTCAGATTTAAACAAGCTGTACTGCTTTTGGAACAGCAAGCTGCAGAGTGAAAATGTACAATGTGAGCTAACAGAAATTGGGTTACTGTTCATTGAGACAGAATTGGTTTCACAGAGTCAAAGCCATAATGTAGTTTCACCTACTACAAAACAAATGCTGCTTTACCAAGTGCTTTCACTGCCAGGACTATGGCTCCTGATGGAGTCAGGGCACCTTTCAGTCTTGATTACAGTCTATAAATGCTGGGAATCAACTGGATTACTACTGAAAATGTGTTTTATTACCCAATTAACCTCACTGTTAAAAATGTACATTATGTTCCTAGTCAGAGGTCAAGTTTGCACAGAATGGAAGTGTTTGCATTGAAATTTGCTCTACACTGAAATGACATGTATATTCCCAGAATGCTATTCTTAGCAACCATAAAAAAGTGAGATATAATCCCAGATTTGATGCTCCTCCTGTTTAAAACTGCCTATTGAAGTAATACTGACAAATACCTGCATAGAGGCACAATAAGAATTCTTTAGTTGTCATCCCACATGGCTTTACATCTCACCCAAGCCTGCTGAAGGTAGCAGGCTGCTCTTAAATAAGGCTGACTATCTCTAGCTGTTCCCAGGGAGGCAAAATGTGCTTGTTTGGAGCCAGTATATAACCATTACACACAAAGGAGCAGATTTTGGTTATCTAGAGTTCTATGGATGGGTCTTTGGCCTAAAGGCAAAGAATCAAAATGCCATGAAGATGAAAGAATGAAACCCAGCATGTTAGGACTGTGCAAGTGGGAACACCACCAAAACTCTGTGTAGCAATGGGCCAAAAGGGTGTGAGAGCATTCATCTAAAGAAGCAAAGAGCTGGACAGTACCACAGTCTGTTTGTGCATCTTACAAGAGACTAGTTAAGGGGGTTGATGGCCCCCTCTGCTACCACTGGAAAATCACAGTTTGTGTCAGACATCTTAGCAAGGAATAACTTTGCTGGTGCCCATGGAATGCTGGGCCAGTGAGCACTGCTATTGTGCCAGAATCCTGGTGTTGCCTTGGCTTTTCCAGAATTGCAAGATCTCAGTAGGCATCCATTCTTAATCTTAATAAACATGCAAATTTGTCCCTTTTCTCTTTTTTTTTTTTCCCCTTAATCTTTTCTTCTTCCACCACCACCAATCATTCTCAGCTCTCTACATGCTAATGATGACAGTTGGAGCAAGAACCTGGTTTGGGATTGCATTGCTGTCACAAACAAGAATGCAGTGATGTACTTTGCCACAGCACCCACCTACAACACTCTTTTTTTCTTCCATGGGTCTCCTTTTCTTTCACAGGAAACCCTGCTTCTCCATACTGTGCACTGTTTCGGTATGCTAGGTTCAAAGAGCAAAAGGATGACAGAGAAGAGTGTTTAGTCAGAGTACGGATAAAAAATGAACCAGGCAATTTATCTAGTGCATTTCAAAGCAAAAGCAGGGTATTAAAAAAAAAAAAAAAAAAAAAAAAAACCAAACCAAACCACCAATTTTTTTTTCCTAATTAGAAAGGAAAGAATGTCATGGGTGCCAAAAAAAAAACCAGGTGTTTTTTCCCATGAAGGATTTTTCCTTCAGGAATGTGAAAATTGTACAGATCAGTACCTTAGGCAACTTATTATATAGCAGTATGCCCTGCCATCAGCTCAGTAGAAGGGCAGAGAGACATCTCTGATGAGGAGAAGGGTCCAATCTGTGCTGCCAGTTCTCTTGCTGAGACCCTGCAGGATCCCAAATGGAATGAGCTGCATCAAGGCCATTGCCTACCACAGCTGCAAGTTACCACCAGTCTTTGTGCAATGCAAGCCAAGAACCCTGGGGCTGCAGCCCTTCCTGAGCACCACCAGAGCATTGTCAGCACTATTTACTGCTGGGAGGGACAGGCAGCTGCACAGCAGCAGCTGCAACCCAGTTTTATCTCAGAGAGAACTACAAACTCCTGCTGTGCAGACGGGAGGGTTGTTGCTTCCCTGAGGAGCCGTTGCCAGAGCACAGAAGTCTTCACTGAGCTGTGCCGCTGAGACGTGGGTCTCACTGCTTTTGAAGGTCTCAGAACTCAGCAAGACTGAGGAACCAAGAACCTTTGCCTGACTGGGAAATGACCAGACCAGCTCCCACGTCCAGCTCCCGTTGAGTTTGGAGATCAGCTGCTGCCCCCTTCCCAAGAGGCAGGAGCAGCCTCTTGTTCAGAGCAGCAGATTCAGCTCCTCAGTCCTGCTGAGCTCAGCAACAGCCCAGCTGAACTCTGAACCATAAGCTGGCTTTGTGCATAGATAAAAATAGTACAGCACAAATAACATTAACACTGAAATAAGGGCAACTGTCACAATTATGTTCTTTTTTTTACTGTGAAGCCCTCACAAGGATAAAAGGGCAGAGACTAGAAGTCCAAGTGCAAAAACTCTTAGTCGTAGCACTACATGGTCCTTTTAGCTCTCACTTGTTTCTAGACAGGTTCCTTGGACATGCAAACCTTCACGTGGGCTCTACTAAGGAGTTAGGAGGAGTCATCACAGCATGCAGCCTCAACCCAGCACTGGGATTGTAAAAAGGCACTGAACTGGGAATGGAACCTTCCTTTCCAGCCCTGATGTTTAAATGTTCCCCATCACAGTGAAAATCCTCTAAGCTTATCTGAGCCAAAACACGGAGAACAGTTTGTGAAATTTCGTCCTGTTGAAATAGAGCCCTGAGCTTGCCTCCTACTCATATCCAAACCTAATCTTATCCTGAGCAACAGCCTCAGCTCCCTTGCAGTCCAGACTCCTCCTCAATTCTTTTTCCTCGACATTGAGGAATTTCTTGTGATTGTACCACCATGCATCTGAGAGTGCTGTCGAGTGTTGCAGTCCTGCAAGGTATCTGGTAAACGAAACCAGAGTGAGTGGCGTGGGAATATTATAAGTCTATTTCTTGTTCCTCTGCTGAAGAATAGTCTTTGTTTTCAAAATTAACCCCCAGAGGTTGTTATTTATCAGCATAACAATTGTTTCATTTGCCACTGAATTCCAAATATTGCTTTGCCCTGGAGACCTGTTGTACTAATGCAGACCTTCAGAGAAAGATTTCTCTTCCACATGCCAAATGTTGCTATGATTCCTACTAGAATAATAGGGGAAGGATTTTGGCTCTACATATAGAGAATTTTATGAAGAGACAATCTGTGCTTTTACACAGAAGGCCCCACAAACAACCCTGGATTATTTCTTGAGGTGGTACACAGAATTTCTCTATGCAAGAGGGTTGATTCACCATCAGTCTCTTCCCAACAATCCCAGGACATTGTTTTGGTAGGACTCTTGTGTCTCTGGCGAGCCCACTGCTGAGGCAACTTCTTACGAAAAAGCTTCCTGTGATAGGTATTGCTCTGCCAGCCATCCAACATGGTAATCTGCAGCATGGAAGCAGAGGTGCATTATTCCTTTTCTGCTGATTACATCACACTGTGGGCCCACTTGAGGCAGGTAATACATTTTTATTTGTCTATGATGTTAATATGCACCACGTAATTTACAGCTCTTTGCTGCTCTGAACAATTGCACCTTGACTGCTGTTAAGCAGCAGATGCCCAATAAACGCTGGTGTTGCACACATCCTTCCAGCATCTATCTTAGATCACATCATCTTTATAAGTAAACCAGTAACATCTTAAGAGCAGCTGATTCCCTGCAGGCAAAGTGGCTTGGTGTTTCTGTTAATCAAAGTGTGCAACTTTTCATCACTGCCTTCCACACCTAAATTTCACTCTTACAGAAGCTCTGTGTTTAATTACTAACCACACTTGCCCTGATTGTGCCCAGAGGCCTAACAAGCCCCATGTCATTCTGTGCCAGTCCTGTGAAGTCCTGTGAAGAGGGGCGCGGGCACCCCCCATTGCATCTCCTCTGAACTCATGACAAGTCAAACAGAAGCCCAAAGCAGGCAGCCAGGCAGGTGAGCAGGCAAACAGAGGAAGAAACCCTGAGGCTTAGGAGAGTAGGCTGATCAAAGAGGTGGTCGCCAGGAGCAGAGGAAGCCCAGATCTAACTGAGGAAAATACCAGTGCCATTTCTGCTTTGACGGCAGCTGCAACTGCTCCGCCAGCTTTCATCTCTGGCTGCCTCCTCCTACGTTTTCTCTCCCATGGGCGGCGTGCCGGGGACTGGGATGGAAGTGCCAGGAGGCTTCTTGCAGCACTTCCAGCAGCTACTCTACTTAGCGGTAGTTGCCTCTGATTGTTTACATGCTCGTGTACTAAAGGCACAGAATTATCACACGCCCTTTGAAACACCACACCTGGTGAATGCACAAAACTAGGGGTGAGCAGAACTGCTCTCTGCTAATGACAGCATAGAAGCAGTGGGACAAAAGAACAGCTTGGAAATGATTTCGCCATTTTGCCTCTCATAAACTGTAATCCTGAGCTGATTTGTTTTTAAGGAGTTCTGGCGTTACTCCAAAGGGCTGCATTTTCCAGAGATGAGCTATCCATTTCCTCTGGTCTTTTTAACATGGCTGCAGCTGAACTTTTAAGCCAGATCATCCCAATTTGCCAGGCATGAGATTATTGCTGGTGTGCAAAATGAGGCAGAGAATTAAAAATAACCATGCCAGTAAACGTGCAGTCAGTTGGTTTAAGGCTTATAGGTTTATGTGTCATTTGGAAGTACATGAGTTCCAGAATAGACTGTTCAGTAAGTCTGTGTGGTAGGGAGCCACGCAGTACAGAACTGACTCCTTTGGTTTTCACAGATCAGCTTAGGATATAGAAGCATGAAAAAACACCCAGGCTCTCATTTTAGAACTGAATGGGTCAGTGCTTTAACTGCACGTGATGAAAGCCAGTAGTGTACTTGAGTATACTTAGCTCAGCTTAGCTCAAATTAATTGTACTGTGCATGTGCTAGGCTGCATCATATAGTGTAGCACAGCGAACATGTGGTCCTCAAAGGCAGAAGTGACTGACTCCAGCCACGTAGAAAAGATGTTAGTGAAATTTCAATAATCTGATTTCCTGTTGGTTTATTTATTCTTGCAAAAATTCATTTTTTAAATGAGAGCATTTTTTAATTCCTTCATTTTACTGCTGCACAAATGCCCTACATTTAAGTGCAGTTCATAAACTTTCTGTACACACTAATGAGGAAAATGTTTGTAGCCCTCAGACACAGCGCAGACAAAGAACAGTCACCCAGCAGCCACAGCTTTTCATATATTCTAAGTCACTCTTATTCGTCATCTCTTTTTCTGGTGTATGTGTTTTTGTTCTTATATAAAGAAATGGAACCTTCTATTGTCTTTCAATGCAAATTTAATGCAGAAGAGATTTACTTTGCATATCTCTTGTGTTGTTGAAAAGAGGCTCTTTAAACTAGTTTTGGACACTAGAATACATTAGCAATTCACCAAAAAATGTGTAATTTAATGTATCATTTTGCATTCAGATATAGGTACCTTTTCTTAACATTAAAACACTTGCTACATTATGGTCAGCCTGCTGACAACCCAGGTAAAGAGCTCCTCATCACCTTTTATTTTTAGTTAAGCCTACCTAAGGCCTGGGCCTGATATGCTTGGACACCATGGCCACTCTTTAGCTGGCAGTGGTCCTTTAAAAGAGAAATGAGCTATTAAAAACAGTTTTTAGTAGGGCTGAAGTCCTAAATTAATTAGTCCTTTTTATTTAATAATTGTCCCTTCTTTTCCTCTTGCCAGCCAACATACATCTTCTTTTGGTGTCTGAGATGTCCAAATTATTAAAACTAAACTTCCTACTCACCCTGAATAATACAAATGCAGCAGTCACCATTAAACATCTGTCAGGTGTTGCTCTGTTCCATCTGAAGTATACACCAAGGATTTAGTATTCTGATTCTAATCCTAAGGAGTGGCACAAACCACAAGTGTTTGGGTTTGTTGTTAGTATCCAATGGAGGAAAAAAACCTCAGTGCCCCTAGGAGAGGACCCAGGATTTAATAATCTTTCTGCACGGATTATTTGACTTCTAATTATTTAGTTTTTATGGGCTTCCCCCAACCCTGATCCTCCACATACTCACCAGAGTGAACACACATCTTTACAACCCCTGCTTGTTCCTGCCAGCATTCTGGGAGTGGCACGTGCCCGACCTTTATTCAAAGCCGGGTACTGCAGCTGGGGTGTGCAGATGCTGCCGATGCCAGGGCACTGGCAGCTCTGGGCAGTAAAGCCCTCTGGATGGGTGACACAGGATCCGCACAGGTGGGTTATTCCGGGCAGCTCAGGCAAAAATACATCCATTGTTCAGCAGTCCCCAGAACAGCTAATCTTCTTCCCCCATGCCAACTGCTGTCCTATTAAATATGTACTTTTCATAGACATAGTTCCGCAAATTCCATGTGATACATCAAGGTCAGTAAAAATAATGTCATTTATAAATACCTCCTTCTCCTTCTCCCTCTCCCTCTCTGCCCCTCTCCCAAGATATGCCCGTGGGCAGGGTGAACCCTGCCTGTCACACACTTCATCCACTTCACTCTAGACCAAACAGTAAGGCATGAAAAGCATAACGGTGGTGAGAAGTTAGAGGCAAAAAGAAAAGGGAAAAAACAATAAAAGAGAAGCAGCTGTAAACCTGTTGGTGCATTTTCAGCTCACCCAACATGGACTAGAACCACCAAATGCGTTTCTGCCGTCCAGTGTGTAGTTACTGAATGCCCTATCCTTTTTGTACTCACATGTCTTTTCCACAAGGGCTCACCTTCCATTTCTTTTAATGTAGCCCATTGATTTCAAAACTTGACATTAAAAAGGCCCCTCTGGGGACTCATAGTTATAGCAAGCTGTGCAATCTCAGTATCAGACATTTTGATAGAGGCTTCCTGCCACACAGTGGGTTTCAATTCTCCCAGGGTGCTGCTATTGTGGAGTGGTACAAGGACTGTGTGCAGAAATATACCACTGGCTTTATCTGCCTCTCTCATCTACAGGCACACTAGCTGGAGACTTGGGTTTCTGACAAGGCACCTGGACTCACCTTGCAGGGACTGTGTAATTTCAAAGCCATCTGGGTGCTGGAATAATTCTGATCATTCATGTCATAGGGAAACCCTGAAGAACAAGATGGCATTTGTTTGCTGTCCTCTTTTTTTACTCTTCTACATTTCTGCTCATGTACTGTATGGCAGAGTTGCAAAGGGCTGTCATTCATAACAGTAATCTGGTGCCAATCCTGTAAAAACTTCCTTTTAACAGAGATAAGATAATTCAGTCTACCAGTTCTTTAACTAAATAGGATTAATTAGCAGGAAGCCAGCTGCTTAATTCACCACTGACCTGTAAAACCTGATAAGAATGAGGTCACTGGACATAATAGACCTATTTAGGAGTTTAGGTCAAACTCTAATAACAGAAAACATAATTTAAAGATCAGTCTGATATAATAAAATTCTGGAGTAACAAAATATTACTTATTAAAGAGAGATCTAATATTTTAAATAGTGTGCTCAGTATACTCAAAAGTACATTCGTTCCAAAACAAGCAATTGCAACATCTAAGCACAGTCAGTGGACACCAGACTTTGACATTCAAACCCATAAGCTTTTATATCCTTTCCCCCCAAGTTTGTTATGTAAAGCTCACTTTTTGTGACCTTAAGATCTCACAGGAGTTTCACATTATGAGAACCTTATTTCATGTTTCAGTGCATAAGAACCAGTGCTCCTCTGAGCTTATCCTGAGTAATTGTCTTGATTAAAAGAAGCTTGTCTAAGGATTAGAAAAAATAAATAGTGTGCATATATTTCTATAACTCCCCACTTTTCCTCCAACTTCTACCTAAGTTTTTGCTACTTTTTTTCCTGAAAGCAATTGTTTTCAAATGGCAATCTCTGTTACTAATACACATGTGCATCTGTATCAGTTCTGCCAAAATAATGTTTCTGTTTTCCCACAGAATCTCTGATTTTTTCCCCAAAATTATGTCTTGCCTCTTCTCCACATTAAGTCAGGAATATCAGGCAGGGTTTTGGTTGATTTACCTACAGTAAATCATATTATAGTGTGCAAACTACAGTTTGCAAATATAGAAAATTGCAGTGTGCATGATCTTTCAATGAGCTTGGTCCAGAACCATTTACAGATCAGAAATAATGCCTGAAGGCACTCTTGGAAACTAACTGGACCTATTTTAAAACCTTGCAGTCATGTAAAAACCAGACACAACATCTGAGACAAGGAACTCAAAAAAAACCTATTGATTTTCACGTATCAGGCCAATTTGTTCTTCTGATCCCAAAACAGAGAGAAGAATGGTTACACCTTAGCTACCCATCTGGGAACAAGAAGATTTTCCTCTTTAATTTTTTTTCCCCCTTTTATTATTCCCTCCATCTTCAAAGCCTTCATGTAGTAACTGGCTAGTGTCCCACCTTTGCTTGGCAAGGAAGTTTGAACATATTTCTTCAGATAGCCAAAAAGGTTGTTATGGTTTGGAAGAAAATATTTCTTCTACCCAGGAGCTCAGCACACCATGTTCCCATTTCTCCAGCCTGCTGCCAATACTGAAAAGTGAGATTGCTTTTCAAGCCCATAGCTCAATAACGAACAGTTTTGTGAGTCTACTACAAAAGATCAGGAAGCCAGACCCACTTTTTATTTAATATACAGAGCCAGATTCTCAGCTGGTATAAACTGAAGCGTCTCTACTGGTGTGAAGGAAAATATGCTGATTAACACCTGCCAAAGTTCTGCTCTACATATTATGTTTGCAGAGTCAATGGCATAAATCATGGAAAATGTACTTAGTTTTTCCATTTTTCCTCCAGTACACCCTGGGAAAACATTGTACACTTTAATAAAATGCTAACGATTCAATTAAAAAATATAGGGCCAAAGTGCTTACAGGAAACTCAAAAAATATTCTAGCACAATTCATCACAATTACCTCCACAGCCACAGAGACAATGGGATGAATAGTTCCTCGTCTAGAATTTTTCCCTCCTGTCTAGTATTAATATGCCAGAGCTGGTTGTGTGAAAGGAGGGATGCACACACACGATACACTCCTTCTCATCACATACTGCTGTCATTTTCTCTGGTATACAGGGCTCAGGCTACTGGAATTCCTATTAGTTCAGTCTATCCAAATGACCAAATGATTCATCCGCAGAAAAGGAAAACTTTTAAACTTTGCCTGTCTTTTAGAGCACATTATTTGTAAAATGTGTTGCACATAGGAAAAAACCCCCATATTCTGCTAACTTTTATTGAATTAATCTGTCTTTCAGAATAACAGTGCAGAAGCAACATATATGCACCTTTAAACAGGTAATGTCAAGGGTTGTTAGAGCTGAAAACTGACATTGTTTTTTAGTCTCATATTGAAGTTCACATCTTCAGAATCTGCTACTCATGTAACATTTTGGGGTATGGATGCAGCTTTACAAAAAGGAATGCTACTTGGTGGTATATTATTAATGCTTTGACTCAATTTTTTTTAAAAGTAGACGCACAAATCACTGCAACATTCACAGTGAGTAAACAAGTACTCCCACGCTGCCAGAGAAGATAGGGATATGTGCAAGGGGATAGCACAGCTAGTTTACTTTGAACTTCAGATTAAATAAGCTTTTTTTACCTTTTTACAGATACCTGAGATGGCAAAATGAGAAGGAAGAAGGAAAGACAAAGCCAGGTAAGGGGAATTTTGAGAAAGACTGTGGATAGTTTTTTTCCGGTCACTCATGCCAGCTTGGGATAGGGGAAGAAGGAAGTGAAGACAGAAAGGGATTATCCTCATGTTGCTATACTCTGTCCACAAGCAGAGAAAGCCCTTCCAACAGTGTGTTGAAATGGATACAGTCCCAGGATTTCCAGTTCCTACACACATATCTCTGTCATCCTAATTAAAAAAAAAAAAAAACAAAAAAAACCAAACACAAACAAACTGTCAATGACATGAAGTCTCATTGCTTGAGATTAATCCTCCCATCCACGCTCCAGTTGCTCGAGCTGTAGCTGGAAAAGGTTTAGTAGCCTTTGAGAAAATCCTGGCTATGCCAGATGCAAAAGCAATCCTAGGGGAGGGCCAGGAATTCAGAAGTGACTGAAGTCTGCTATGTGCCTGGTTCGTGCAGTGCCTCACATTCAAAATTATTATTTGCCTCATTCCCACTGTTATGAGCGGGACTCAGACAGCTTGGTGAATTTGTTTGTGCCAGCAAGGCCATCCGTGATTATCTGGGCCTTGCACCCTGAACTTCAATTGTCCAGGGCAACACCATGCTTCAAGTCACAGCCAGGACTGGTAAACTGCATCAGCTACTGGGAGACCTTTTGCTGGTGTCAGCAACTCCCCAGACACTTCTCTTTGTGCTCAAACTGTTGTACAGGCTCCACAAAAGCACAGGTCTCCATCCTCCCCCAGGATGGCCCATGCCTCAGAGACGCCCTCTCAATGCCCTGAGGAGAGATATCCACCCCAAGGTCCTCCTGGGCACTGTTGGGGCACATATATAGCAACTGAATACTCGGTCCAAGACCTGGTGGGGAGTTTGGACCTCCATGGTGGTTTAGGTTCAGAGATACACACAGCTGTTTAAGAGTCACTGCTCCAGCTCTTTCACATCCAACTCTATTTCTTTTTTCTTCCTTGCTGTCCAGGAGATATTACATTTGTCAGCTCTGTCAGCACCAAGGTTTTATTTTCCCATTTTGTTCTTCCCCCTTGTCACCCGTTCATCTGTTTTCCTCCTGCCGTTTCTCTGCCCTCATGAGCTCAGGAGTCTGGAACTAACAATTATTTCAAAAGTGGTGGTGAAGCCATCGGCTGAAAGCAGATTTTTTTCCCAAGCCTTGAACATCTGTCAGCAAACATTACGGGGGTGTGCTTGTTACCATAACAGGTTGTGTGGAAAAACACAGCCGTGTCTCTCTCATCTCCCTGGTCTTCCTCGGATTTGATAAACAGGGACCGTCCTTCATCTAAGGCCTACGAAGTGGGTAAACAGACATCTTTATGAAATCGAAATGAGGGGGTTAGGGAGGAGGCCATACAGCTAAAGAGACTACAGGGTAAAAAACCACCCTGCTCTGGCTAGCTTAAAGGACAGAAATCATTGTGGCATGCTGCTACGATCAAATCTACAAGACATAACCTCATTTATTACTCATCATGTTGCCAGTTATGAGAAAATGAATGAAAATAGCCAACCAAATCAGGTTTCAAAAGAGAAGTCCTGAAAACAGGTGTGTGAGGTACCCCTCTGGGCACGTGCTGGTGGCTTGTAGGATAAGTTCTGGCCCAAAGCCTTGTATGTGAGAAACCCCAGTGATGGAAAGTCATCAGAATATACAAACCCTTTAACACATCTGTGTACCTGTATCAGTCTCACATGAGCCTTTCATTTACTTGCCTTTTTTAATTAGTGATACAAGGTGCAAAGCAATAAGCTGCACAAGTTATAATACCCAGGAGAATAACAAGAACCCCATCTCATGCACAGGAGCAGTCCTGGGTTTTAACTGTAAGGTATGTGACTAAGTATAGTTTATTTAACCTCAGTGACCCTTCATGAAGGTGCTCTGTGTTTTGCTGCAGCAAAGGAAAAGTAAACATTTTTACTTTGTTAAAACCATTCGTCTTAGGGTATAAATGACCAATACCCTCTAGGCGTTACTTCTTGCACACACACTCTGAGTTTGCAATTGCACAGCAAGTGTTTTGATTTAGAAAAGATATTTCCCCCAAATTCGGAGCCGCTCTGGTAGGTTGCCAGAGTGCTTCACAGAGTACTCTGCTCCTCCCCACTTACAGGTATGTTGCAAAGGACATTGAGACCAGTGTGTGACTTTCCACCCACTCCACTGGGCTTCAGACCAGGATAACTACACCTTCGTCTCTTTGATTCCCCACTGAATTTGGCACTAGCCCTACCCAAATGTGGAAATTGCCTGATAAAGGCTGACTGGAAATTACATGATCTTGGCTTAGAGCAGCTGTCTCTGCCATGCCGAAATTCAGCTTTTTCTGCATACTTAGTTTAATGGGGGAGCTTGCTGTTGGCAGTGTTTTTACTGATATATGTTTGCTGTTGTAATTTTCAAGAACTGGGCTCCTGAGCTATGAAATGTGGCACAGAGGAGCTCTCATAGAGATCAATGCTCCTCAAGAGTGCAACCAGGCTTGGGACTGTGTGGAGACTCATTCTGTGTGGAGCCCCCAATGGGGAAGGAAGGTGGCAGGGAAGGAAAGAGAGGTGGCAGGGAGGAACAGGATATCCCTGACCATATTAATTCCTCTTCTCACTTAATGCCTTCTGGGCAGTTTTTTTGGAACTGGACTTCCATCATACCAGCAAGGTTCACCCACTTGCACTGCTCTCTGTGTGCCAGTGCCAGAGAAGTGCTAGCATTAGTAGATGACATACTTGTTTTGCATTGTGTGTGCCATAAATAACACAAAGACATTACCATGTTCTGGAACTGATTTTGTCCAGTTGCTGTTGCTGTTTTATGAGGCAAAAAATTAGAATAACAGTGAAAAATGCAGAGGAAGCATGTGACCTTTTCACCCAGGTGCTGTACCTGTGTGCTGCCTGCTCCCCTTTTCCTGAGCCAGGAAGCAGCAAGCTGGACTTCTGGTTTTAGTGCCAGATTAGATCTGTAGCACTACTGCAGGTGTCCAGGCTGTGCTCAGCGTTGGTAAGTGCCACTCCATCCTGGGTGGAGGTTTAAGCACTTCAGCAGCCAACTTCTGGGGCAGCATTAGCACCTTGGTGCTGGTGCCTCTGAGCAGCACTGTGCTGTTAACTTTTATGCCTCTTCCATCAAATTTTCTTAGCCTATGTGTGTGATGGAACAGTCAAATGCAGACTCTATTTCCATGGCAGGACATTAATCCATTCCTTCCTTGGCCCAATGTGATGGATATACAATGCTGTTATGGTATCTGTATTTCCCAAACTGCTTTGCTTTTCCTCTCTATGGTGAGCTCTCCAGCAAAGGTAGCACCTGGTTCTCTGTGAACAGCCCTTCAGCCGCCAGGCAGAGCTGTCCTCGATGGGAGTGTCCTCAATGAGAGTGAGCAAAGCCCTCTTTCTGCACCTGTGTTCTCAAAATTTCCTTGTCAGGCAGAAAAGAAAATGCATCTTTGATTTTTTTTGTCTTCCCCACAAAGTCTTAAATGATAAAATAAATTCTAGAAAAAGTTAAATTTGAAAGGCTCAGAAGGATTGACAAAACTGCTGTCTTCTGTCTTTTCCTTGCTTCCAGATAGGTGAGACTTGGATTTTTACATTGGATGCCAGAATCGGTTTTTTTCAGCAGAAATCCTTTGACTGAGTGAAATATGCAAAATCAGACAGTTTTCTGCACGAGAAATACGTGAATCATTGCTGCCTTTATTGCTCATTCTGTTTATTAAAACTGCTGGGCCAAGATTTATTTTTAATGAACTCTGATCAGTCACAGCCAGTGATTTCACAATTCATGTTAGTACTGTAGGCATTTGTTGCACTGCAAACAGCACATTTGCTTATTTTCTGGAAGATTTTTTTCGTCTGAATTGAAATTGGTCACACAGACTTCTCTGGGATTTTTCAGGCTAAGTATATTTGTTCCCATGGATAGAAGCCATATGTCAGAACTCTTTATTGTCATCAAAGAAAAAAAAGTCTCGCCTTTATTCTGCTAAGTCTTTTCTTTCTTTTTTTTTCTTTACTGTGCCTTGACATCCTGCCTCATTAAACCATTCTTCATCCTTGTGTTCTCTCTAATATGAATGTGTCGTTACAAGGGAAAACACATACTTTAAAGATGGGAAAAGATAACATAAAAATCAGATTGTATGCCAAAACAGGGACAGTCATAATGAAAGTTGTAGAAACGTCTGCATTATGTTTTCCATATAAATTGAACTGTGAAGTAGAAATCAATGTGCTCAGTCCTTAAACAAAAAAACCTAAAATTCTGCAAAAGCTTGTCAGTGAAACTGAACATTTTGGACTGGCTTTTAGAATGGTAAGCTGTTGCAAAGCAATACGGAAGTGCTGCACAGCAGGGCTGGGCTGACAGGAGTCCAGTGCCTAGCCAGCAGCACTGCAGCCAGTTCCTTTGCTTCCTGCCTGTATTCCCTGGGATCCAGGAGAATGAACCCACTTACTCCAAAGGGGTGTTTGCTTTGATTTTCTGAAACAATTTTAAAGCAGCTGCTGGAAGATGATTAAAAAAAGTATTTCAGAAATGGCACTTCAGATGAGGCGAGGATCACAATGTGTTATGCCTGTTTGGGACCTGGCTGCAGGTGCTGATGAAAGTCCCCAGCTGAGGATGGGTGGCCAGCTGCAGGGCTTCCCTCAAAGCTCAGGTAGCCCTGTCTCAGCACCCTCATCCTCTCCCAGAGTGCTATCAAAGGKACATCACTCTTTAAAGAAACAAGCTGTGCTACAACTCTGCAAAAAGCACTGCTTTCAGAGGATGTTCTTGCCAAACCTCCCTTATTTTTTTTCCCATGCCTCCTCCTGGTACGGTGCAGCCTCGTCCCTCATGGGAATCCATGGCAGCTGGATCATTCGATGCAACAACTGCTGTATTTAGTCATTCTCCACACTTTTTTCCCTTGTTTACCGTCTCAGTTTCTGTGCTGAGGTTGCCTGCACAGCCGACAGCAGTGGGATCTAATTGTGTAACAAAGGGGGACAGGATTGACACATGGATGATTCATCTCATTATCTACTCAGAGGCTGAATCGTAGCCAAGCTAAAAATTTGGAGGATGTTAGAAATTTAAACTCCTCTACCTCCACTGTAGAGTCAAATACCTGCTAGACTTCAGCATTAATAATGTTGTCTGTGACATAACAGGTATCACAATTTGAGTAAACTCTCAGAGAATACAGTCCCAGCCTCCCTGTGAGGAGTCTGGCTTTGTCTAGGCCTCAAGCAGTGAATTGTCCCCTCTGTATCTGGGAAGATGGGCTGAAGTGGTATTCAGAGCAGAGTGGAGTTTCCAGCTTGCCTCTGAACTATGGTCAAGGTACACCACCTTGTTAGTGGCATGGGTTGCACTCCACCTTCAACATCTGGCCATCATCACCCTGAGATACACAGAAACATGGGCTCCCCAGGCAAAATCCAAGTATCTGGCATTTCTTGCTTGTCACTTGGGCTCTGTACTAGTTTACATTTACCTAGGACTACCAAAACAGTTGGTTCTGCAAAATGACTTTGAAAAGAAAACTTAGAAAAATATTAAAATACTTAAAATCCTATGTAACACAAATATTTTCACAGCAGAAGCTTATTAAATAGATACCTCCATCTATCTAAAACACTAATATTTGCTTTTACATAGTAGTACTCTAGCACTTTAGAGATTTGGATAAAAAGCCATGTTGGCAGCAAAATGCATGGCCTTGCTTGTACTACAGAGAATAATGCCTCTATTTTCAGACACCAAATCAGAGACAATCCTCTGTTTTGCTTTCTAACATCAGTGCATAAGGAGTTCACTTGATGTGGAAATACTCAGACCTGGCTAAAGTTCTGGTTCATTCTTACTCTGCTTTCACAAAATGTAATTAACAGAAACAGAGTTTTTCATCCTTTCTTTTCTAAGACATTTCATACTGCCTCTCAAGGAAAACCCCACTTTTTTTTTTTTTTTCTCTTTTTAGAGTTCTTTCAGACAGTTTACTTTTTAAAATATTAACATAGACAGTATGAATTTCATCCTGAGAAGTTGCTGTGGGTGCCAGATCTACAGCCATAGCCACAGGGTGATGGGATGTCCGAGGACGAAAGGGAGGACATCTCCTTCTGCTTTAGTGTGATTGCAGGACTGACAGTACACCAGCGCTCCAACAAAGTGATGTATGGCCAGGGTAAAAACCACTGCCATTTTAGGCACTCCTCTTCTCCCAGAATAGCCTGTTAAAGTCTGATGGCGTAGAGTAGCTGAGAAGGAGTAACGCAGACGGAATCGTTCCTGACGCACATGCAGATCATCACTGCCGGGTTAAGGGATAGCCCTCCTAAACCTCTTCTCACGTGGGTAAGTCCCTCATCCCTTGGGTAATCCCATTACCTTCCTCAAAGATCTGTATTTCCAGAAAGTCAAAGAGCCCAGAATATTTATAGCTATGGTCATTTTTCAAGTTGGGAAATGGAGAAAGATCATATGGGTTTTTAGGGAATATGGGTCATCAGGTAGAGAACAGCCTCTGTATTGGAAATGTGGACTATGACAGTTCTCTCAAGGTTAATGGTGGC
The DNA here is from genome assembly GCA_003713295.1 of Parotia lawesii. Lineage (NCBI taxonomy): Eukaryota > Metazoa > Chordata > Aves > Passeriformes > Paradisaeidae > Parotia > Parotia lawesii. The sequence goes on from RAHM01000061.1 coordinate 1,358,993, forward strand.
TGTGTTTGACCTGAATTAAGCCCTGTTTGGCAAATACTGTATCTGACTCAATGAGAGAAAGGTCAGAAATGAGGAAACACCTTGTGCTGTGAGAACCTCATCAGTTTTTTATTACAGAGTTCATAGTTCTCTATTGTCTGAGATAGATGTAACTTTTGGCCAAGCCAGAAATCCCAGTTCCCACTTGTATGCTCAGCTTTATTTAGAGAACAGAACAAGTTCTCATAAACTTTTCAACAAAACCCAACTAAATTTTAAATATGTGACAAGCCAGCTGAGTTTTGGGTGGAAACCTCAAATCTGGAAGTATTTTATATGAACAGGCAGACCTGTTTTAAAACAAACATTGCAATAAATTCAACACTGAAGTAGTTGGGCAACTTAATAGACCTAACTTCCTCCTCTATTAAATGAACTGCTTACATGCGACAATTAGTCTGAGACTGCAAACAAAACTAAAAAAAGGCCAAAATTGCTTTCCCCTGTCCCTGTCTTTTCAAAGCATTGCTTGTGAGTTTTACAGAAATCCATAGGAATGTACACAACTGTTCCAATGCTCCCCACCGCTGTTTTGTCTTCGCTTCTGCAAATTGATTTGTTGCTTTATTATTTGCCTCTTAATATCACAAGGACCTTAATTAAGGCTTTAGGCTTCCCTGCTCACCAGGTTTAACAAACAAGTGTAGAGACTAGAAGTTCATTAGCTCAAAGTGGCACATTTTACTACTCAGAGCCAAGTTTCAGGCTGATCCATTCAAAAACACTAGCATAAAAAGTGCAGTTTTGTAATGGAAATCTGAACTCTTGGTCTTTTTTCTATATACTACAATGATAATTTAGTGTCCTGTTCTTTCTCAGTTTCTGTCTTAACTCTTAATTTTAAAATTATCAGACAAGCTCCATATGACTTCAAGGCAACAAACATAATTTATTTGTGGCTTGATCCCAGAAACCTCATTCAATTAAAACTCCTACTGTTCCCTGGGAGATTTTGCCAAGCAAGAATTCAGGACAGAGTGTGAGAATCTTCTCAAGGCACAGGGCTGAGCAGTCTTCATAGGGTAAGTGGTGGTCATGAACAGAGCTGGCTGAGAATGAACTCACTAAAGGGTGTCTCATCATCATCCACCTGCCCAAGCTTCAAAACAAAAGATCCAAGGTGGCACTTATGATCAGAAAAGTGAGCAAAAACCACCTGGACCGGGATAATAGGCTGACACCAGGATCCCTGGATTTCAGTACTGGAGACCATGGGTCCCTGGTCCTCACCAGGCAGAGAAGACACTTCTGTGTGTCTTTGTGCAAGCCAAAAACTCTGGCTATTGACAAGTTTTTTTCCTAACAAATTAATTATACCTCTTTCATCCTAACACAGAAAGGATCTACGGTGTTGCTATGCACYGGAAGCAGCATGTCTTCAGTCCATGGTTTAGTTGCCTCTTATGTAAGCAAAGCAGCTAAGAAAATTTTGAGGTGGATCAGCTTTCTTTTGCAATGACCTTTTTGGTGCCTTCAAGGCCGCATTTGTCCAGCATTTTCCTCTTGGCATAACAATGCAGTTTAGAATCTGGATCAGAGGAGCTGGGTGTCTGAAATTGTTTTAATTGCAGAAGTATACTGACAGTGTAAAAATGAGAACTTTGAGATAATTCAGTCTTAATAAAAAGTCATACATTTCAGTAAGAGCATAAATATTTTGACTGTAGTTTGCGTAATTTCTTTTGGAACAGATAGAAACAATACCAGTGTGCAGAACAGCACACAGGACCCTTCACAAATGATTCTTTGCTGCCATAAATTAACTCCCCTTTTCCTTTCTCCACCACAAATATTATCTGGGTGATTCTAAAATCCCAACAGTTAATTCCGCTTGACAAACAACTCTGAGAAATCCTGACCAAACTGTGGTAATGTAGCCTTATAGAGTGACATGACAGTTTAGCTGGGATGTTTCTGAATCAGTATTTAAGTGCTTTGGTCAGGAGATGTGCAATAAATGTCCAAAAGAAGCAGTTTCAGCAGGCTATTGATTACTTGAGCTGTGCAGGGGGTGCATTAGCAAGACAACAGACCCAAGAAGCCTTTCTGAATAATTGTTCAACACTGATAGATAACCAGTGCTGGGAATATAAGGCACCAACTCATCTCTGAAATAGCATAAGACAACAGCCTCAAGCTCAAAAGTGATTTACCATTCCCAAATGAATTTCTTCAGTTAAGCATGCTGTCCTCTAAACCTGCCTTGTTGCCCTGTGTCAGATTAGACACTGATGTAAAATGTGCCACAGAAAATAATCTGAAAATGACCAGCTGCCTTTTCTTGTGCACGTGTCCAGTGGCACTCAGGGAAATCCTCAAGAAATGAAAGCACAGAGCAGCAGTCTCCTCTGCTCTGGCATGGGGCAGCCCTAGGCAGTTTATCTTTCCACTCCCCAGTTTGCTTGTGGAAAAGCCAGAAGGACTGGAGATTGTCGTCTCATCCCACACAGACACATGGACAGAGGATGATTTCAGTACAGCTGCCCATGTGCAAATAGATGACAGGCAAGAAAATTCAGTTCTTTGCTTAGGTTCCCTTTCAGCCACAGAGAACTGATCATATTGTCCTGGCTGCTCACTAAGCATGGACACTCAGATCTAGACACAGAAGCAGAGTATTATTCAACTTGAAAAACTCAGTGCAGGACCTTCCTAGGTCTTAATCCCTGCCCCTGTTTTTGAAACAACTCATCCTCTCTTTGTTCCTTTTCTATACTTTATTAGAGTTTTTTCCTGCCCCACCCAGGCTAATTCTGTTTAAATATTTATTTCATCAAGTATTTATTTTATTGTACAATATGTCAGAGACCTGGAAGGAATACTGTACAAAATTAAACCCAGCAAAATATTTTTTTAAGAGTGATTAAAGACCTCTTTCTGCTGAACTTCAGAAACCAAATGAGTGTAATTCACTGAATTTGCACTCAGAGTCTTCAAAGCAATTTGTGAGTAAGTAGATTCCTGTCTCTTTACAATATGATGATGCAGAAATTTGAATTTAATGGAAATTACTCTGGGAAAGATGGATTATACCGCTTGAAGTTAACTTGGTAGTGTTGTCATCAGAAAGTTGTATTAGCATAATTTTGCAGCTGGGCCTGAGCTCCGTCACTAGCTGGAGACAGTGTCAAAAACAGGCTTAAAGGTCATCACGGCGTTTAATCTATTTCCTAGCATTTAGTATAGATATAAGTTAATAGCATCTGGACAGTCAATCTCTGAAAATCCTATGGCAACCACTGAATACTCAAAATAAGTCACAATTATTGTCTGAATTCTTTAGTCAGTGGGAAAAACCCAGTTAAAACTGAGGAATCTGAAAGTCTGGCAGCTTTGAGGAAAGCCTGGGTAAAAGTTTGAGAGCTAACTCACAAGCTGCAGTTTCAAACCAGTGAAATAAAGCTTAGGAGGCAGGAGTTTCTGCAGTCAGCAGCAGGAATTGCCACAATCACAGGGAGAGGAAAAAAAGCATCTCCTCTGAAAAGGACTGTGGAATATTCAGGTCAGTAATCATCCACTTAGTCTGATAGACAAAGTAAGTAAAAAAGGAGAAAGTGTGTTTCTTCTTCATGCTGGCAAAGTATGTACCTACAGTTGTGTGGGCATCACAACTGATAGACAGCAGCTAATGAACAACCACTCAGTATGAAAAGCCAAGAGAACCCTAACTTCTGAAGGTCCCTGATTAATCCCAGCTTGTGTCCTGTGACAGAGCACAGAAGAACCCCCATCTGTAAGGAAGATCATCTCCCATGATCTTTTAGAAATTACTAGTGGATGCAGATGCAAAATCTGAACCCCTTATTGAGGGACTTGGTTTTTGTAGGGTGATTGGTGCTTCCTGAAAGCAAAATATCTTTCAAGTGCCCCAAGATGAACACCAAACACCATTAATCAGCTCTAAACTATAATGCAAACATGTAAAACAGACGTGCACAAATGGCTACATACATGTGGGCATGTGCTTGTGGTCCCATCCTTGGAGTGAATTTGTAGTATGTTCATGCGGGAGAGTTAAAATAAGACAATGATTATTGAAATGAAGTGTGAACTACACAAACACTGTCAACTAATTCTGAACAGCTACAGTATTGGCTAAAATAATTGTTTGAGGGTTAGAAGGATTATTTGTTGAGATACAGTATAAACAGATCACAGCAACAGTGCAATTCCTCAGAGGGCTTTGCTTCAACACACATGCTGTGGCTGCAAAATGTACGCAGAGCATAAGGCATGGAATATACATGCAGAGGCAATGATAATCCATGGCTGGATGCTGGATTTCTCTTCTAACAGAACACCAGTATTCCGAGTAAGGGATATTCACCTCTTCAAGTTTATTTCATTCTTTCTCAGGCTGGTATGGCAACCCTAGAAGACAGCATGTCAGTGAGCTTGTGCCAGAGATATATTCAGCCATACCTACTCCACTTAATCCTCATTATCTGCAAGGCTTCAGGCTGGACAGTGAGGGGGAGGCAGCCGTGTCCAGCTGCAAAGAGCAACGCTCGGCTCACGTCATGTAAACAAGAAGAAGGGATTGCCTTGGAGGTGACCTAAGACCTCTCTGGATCTATTCACATACATGTGCTTTTTTGAAACAAAGCTAAATCCTTGGAGACAAAGTGTCTGTGTACAGAAAGGATCTCTTTCTTGTTTGATCTTACAAGATGTTACTGCTAACAAATGCAAACAACCCACACCCCATATTTAGTGTATTTTTTGTTAGCTTTAGGCTGTCTGAAATGCCTGGAGCCCGGTTGTTTTTGGCACAGACCTGTGGTGCAGCATTGCATGGGTGAAGGGCCTGAGTCCAATAGGTCTCGTAGGAGTAAATTTCCTCCATGAAAAGCACATACAACAAAGTACAGAGGATTGCAGATACTCACATGCAAGCTTGCTGAGCTCTGAAGGGGCATCTCTTCCCAATGAAATACCAATGTTTGTGCTCTCAGTAGGCACAAAGTAATTCCATTCCTTTTTAGTACTTTGTTACAATTATAGAGAAGCTTTTTGGGTTTGGATTCGCTTTTAAAAGCCATTTGGTCTCCACTGTTTGCGCCTGTCCAGTTAGATTATCTTTTATTGCGTAAGGGTACATAAAAATTTGAAAAACAAATGGAAATTCAGCTATTAGCACGGTTAGAAAAAAGAAAGCAACACAAACCCTGGACGTGTTAAGCATCTCTTTCATCAGTCCACCCTCTTGTGTTGGACTATGACCAATGAAATAACGTAGAACATCAATCTTTTTCAGAAAACAATGTAATTCTTGCAATGYCTAGAGTGCTTCTGGGATTTGAGACTGTTTACTACAGTTTCTGAATTGTTAAGACAATGCTTATATAAATGAAAATATTTATCTAGGTTACTGCTGTTAAGTACCCGCTGAGAAACATTTTGCATTTATAGATGACCTTAAGCAACATAGCAGAAGAAATTACTAGCAGGCAACATTTGGAATAAGCATGAAACCCTACATAAATCTAAAAAACAATAGTCCAGATTCGGCTGTGAGGGACTGGTCCTCTTAGTCACACAGCTTTAATTCCCATCAGAAACATAGAATTTTGTCTTTGGATTACAATGTTCAACCACAGAAATTAAAATACAGCCACTTTTCTGACAAGCAGCAATGCTATTTCATGTCATCAGTGACAAGTTTTATAGAAAGTTACTGTCTATCCTTTTAGGCAGAGTTGAGGAACTTTTTTAACATTCCAGTATATCACAATTATGCAATAACAGCACAAAAATAAATTAATATCAACTTACCTTCTGTGGACTACTRTGATTTTGTAGGGCTGGATGTCGTATGAAATAAAGTCGTGACTACATTTATACCAAGGGATGCAGTTTCATTAGCCTTATAAAAGGATTTACCTGGATGAAAAGAATAAAGACAGTTTATCTAAGCATTTTAAGCGGGCTAGTAAAACTTTTTTATAACAGTGAGCAGACAGTAATGATGAGAATTAAAGCAGCCCTCATTAAATTTAATTTGTTTCACTTCCAATTGAGCTTTCAACTGATGATAAATAAGAACTTGTTTCCCTTTTGCAAAACTTAAAGAGAAAGACAGTGTCTGAGATCAAGTTATAGGCAGACAGTGCTTTAGATCCACTTCTTACGTGCATGCTTTCTGKCTGAAACAATGAAGACAAGGAGAGAAATTATGTATACATGATTTTTTTATCTGACAGACATACAATTGCCATGAGTCTTCTTGGGAAATGGTGATGTTGTTTTTATTCTTCAGTCGAGAATAAAATGTAGTTTCAGGATGGTGATCAGAGAGCTCAAAGCAGCTCATGYACAGCCAAGAGAAGAGAAGGCATGGAAGCATCACCTACATGCCCATCTCCATCCTTCCAGCACAGAACTGCTCTCCCCAGACCACTGTGCAGGATACCTTTCTCCTTTCCTGAAGTACCGGCTGGAGGTCCAAGTGTGCACRCATGTGTGTGCCCACAGGAGTGGCCCACGCTGGCTTGGCCCCTGCCACTTCATGCTTCTCTGCCACCACTGCCAGCACAACTGCTTGTGCAGCACCCACTTGGGCCAGCTGGGCAAACCAATCAGGGTAAACCAGCCAAAAAAAAAGAGAGTATTTTTTCTCAGGCCAGTCTGTTCCTCAGCCCACAGTAGAGAAATCCTAAAACATGCTGCTGGCACTGTGGGCTGATGGAAGAAAGAGGAGAGGTAGCAGAAGGTGATGGCAGCTGCCTAGATGGCGGTGCCCAGTATCAGGAACCTTTTCAGCCCATTGTCATTCTGTTTTCATCTCAGTGCTTCTATTTTTAATCTCTCATGCCACCACACACTTCCAAGCTTGGCATGACCCCAGGGATGTCTTTATTGTCCATTTGCATTTGCAGAAAGTCATCACACTCACACAGCTGTAATTATCGTGTGGCTCTTCTGTCATAGAATCACAGAACCATTAATATTGGAAAAAACTTACAAGATCATTGAGTCCAAACTTTGGCTGAACACCACCACATCAACTAAACCATAACATTAAATGCCTCATCCAGTCATTTCTTGAACATTTCCAGGGATGATGGCACCACTGCCCTGGGCAGACCATTCCAATACCTAACCACCCATTCAGTGAAGAAATTTTTCCTGATGTTCAACCTGAACTTCCCCTGACACAGCTACAGGTCATTTCCTCTTGTCCTGTCACTGGTTACTTGGGAGAAAAGGCCAACCCCCAGCTGGCTACAGCCTCCTTTCAGGCGGTTGTAGAGAGCAATAAGGTCTCTCTTTTCTCCATGTTAAACACCCCCAGCTCCCTCAGCTGCTCCTCATAGGACTTACCCTCTAGAACCTTCACCAGCTCCTTTTTCCTTCTCTTGACATGCTCCAGTACCTCAATGTCCTTCTTGAAGAGAGTGGCCTAAAACTGAACACAGAATTTGAGTTGTGGCCTCACCAGTGCCAAGTGCGGGGGGACAATCTCTGTCCTGGCCGTGCTGGTGACACTATTTCTGGTACGGGCCAGGATGCCATTGGCCTTCTTGGTCGTCTAGAGTACCTATGAGTACCTTCCCTTTGGCTGACAATTTTCCTGCCAAGGTGCTTCATCCCAAGAGCATCTCCCACAGCTCTCACACAATGTGAGAGAGAGACAGCTTACCTCCATCTGCAGAGCACTGTGCTGTCCAGGCACTGCTTCACCACTTGCCTGGCAGCCCTTCCTGCCCTGTCTTGTGGCAGGCAGGTGACACTGACTGCAATCTTGGTAGTCTTAGGGTCTGCCCATGGTGCCTTTACTGCCCAGAATAAGCTGTAGTGTGTGCTGGCAGATCTGTTACTTGTATACATATATATATATACACACATACATATATACATATATATATGTATATATACATGTATATACACATATATGTACATATACACATGTAAATATATATATGCATGTATGTGAATATATACATATATATGTATATATGCATGTATGTGAATATGAGCATGTGAATCTATGGATATGTGGATGTGCATGTGGATGTAAATATGTACATCCGTRTATATATATATATAAAAGTGTATATTTTATATATATATAAAAGTGTGTATGAAGCATGCATTCACATAGAGGTCAACAACCTAAGCACTTGAATTCACAATGGTGCCAGAAATTCTTCTRAGATTTGTTACAACGTGGTTTTTACAGTCCTATTTTCACCTATGGACCACTCCTCCGGTGTCATAAACTGCTTTCTTCCCCTAAAATAAAGGAAATGTATATACAATAAGAATTCCATCATAGGTGATGTAACATGACCAGAAAACTTGATGCCTAGAAGGAAATGGAAGTGTAAAGCTATTTAACACTCATGTTTAGGAGACCTCCACTGGTTAAAACCAGTTGTTTTAGACTCTTTAAATAGCCTCTCTTTCTGAGACTGTCATTTTCTGAGAAAATATCGCACCCCAAAGAAGGAATTTTACAGAAAAGTTCTCTAGCTAAGAGATACATTTTTCAGTTATTAAACAATCCTGACAACATACTCCTCGCCACGAGGGTGGTCAAAGAATGTGGCAGGCTGCCCAGAGAGGCTGYGTTGTCTCCATCCCTGAGGGTTTTCAAAACTGGACTCAGCATGGCCCTGAACAATTTCCTGCCTGGAGCAGGAGGCTGCACTACTCCACCTTGCATTTTTTGTACAAGTCTGTGATTTTCAGCTAGTTACCACATGGAGGAAGCATGCAGTTTATGCTGGCCATATGGCAGGCTTTGGGGCTTTGAAAAATGAAGAGCTCTTTCTGCAGCCCTCAGCAGTGACTAGCATATTGTTAAGCTTGCAAATGATCCTGACAGATTCCTGTCCTCAGTTGTCATAGAATCCCATATTTAGCCATGTCAAATTTATTATTTCCTGGCTAGCAGCAGGCTGAAGGATGAGGACCTGACTGGAGTGGTTCAGACTTCTGTAGCTCTCAGAATCTCACTGAGGCACATGAAATGGGAGTTGGCAACAAGCCCCTCAGAAGCAAATTCAGCTACTTCAGTATCCTGCTCAGGAACTGAGACAGGAACACATGTGCCACTTGGTCCCTGTTCTGATCTCACAGAGCTCTGGATGGCACCTGCAAGGCTTTACTTCCCCCGTCCAGCCTGACATAACACCTTTGCAACGCTGCAGTCAGTGAAACTYGTTCCTCAAGATCCCCCAAGCTGAGCTGAGGAACTGCAAGGGGCAGTTCTCTCTCAAGAGAACCCGAAGGTGTGGCACCTCAGCAGGTCCGCCGGGAGGATTTTCAAGCACCAGCCTTGGGGCTGCTAAAGTGCTGAATCCTGTGTGGTACATACTTTGGCTACACTTCACATTTCTCTTGATACTCTCATGTTTTTAATCTCTTACTGTCTTTTCACTTCTATGTTTCCCATCTTCCATTTTTCACTTGTGCAAATAAACAAGGCATAGTATTAATACTAATTCATTTAGCAAAATTGTAGCCTTGGCACAAAGGGCCATTTTCAAAGAGAACTGGCAGCAAAATAATCATGGAAGAGAATAAAAGGGCAGTGCTGCCTTTTTTCCTGAGTTGCCAAAGTTGCCTTTGATCTTACTGGAGCTAAATTTTATTCAGAAGACAAAAAGAAGACTCAAATGCAGAGCAATATGGCCAAGTTTACCTAGAAACTCTGTATCTCACAAGGAAACRACCATATAATTCAAAGTAGGAAAAGTCTGACGTGCTTCAGACATTGTGGTATTGAAGGGAGACAAATTTGCAAGAGAAGTAATGTGAAGGAATGAGCAGCCCAGCACCAGSCTCTAACCACTATTTGTTCTGCCCTTCTTCGACAAGAAATGAAATAGTTTGGTAACAGCCAAGAAAATCCTGGCTTGCACGTCACCATATAAGCAGGAAATTCCAGTAATGAAAATATAATCTTGCAATAAAAGAGCAAGCAGATAAAACAAGAAAAGCATATTTTCAGTTCTGAGGAAGGAAGGAAGGAGAATTATGTAGAATTGAAACACCTTTCTTGCATCTGCTAAGTGCAGTGGCAAAATCTTGTAGTACATGACTTTTTTCCCCTGAAGGAACTAATATACTTTAGCTTTTTCTTGTTGACAGTGACTATTATAATYATCCCTTTGTTCACATCCTCATAACATTCTGGAAAAACAACTCACTTTGGGGACTAAAAATTCTTTAAATCTAGTCCCAGCCCAGACACACTTCTAAAAATTTGAACAAGATGCTGTCAAGTGTTTCTGAATTATGTGTAGATGTCTGTCAAAACATATATTTCTTTAAGGTTTTCTTCCTTTTTTTTCTCATTCACAAATTACAACAAGGCAATTTTTCTAGCATAAAATTTCTCTTCTATGCCTATATAGCTTCATGGACAAATAAATCATCTCTTTGTGAGTGATTTGAAAATTATTTTTGTTTATGTGTTGCAGAATAGTATGTTAAAATTATCAAAAACTAAAGATAGCTATGATTGCCCTATGAAGTTAGAAATTTTAGAAGTTTTCTGTGTCAAAAAGTCCACTTTTCTAGATGTTCACCAGTTCAGAGGGGCCACAGTGGAACACCTTTGTTATTGACATTAAAGCTTCTTTAAGGAGCTTGTAAACACTGGAGACCCTTTCCTTCCTGCAGAACTAGAAATTTTAGTGGCTATGAGTACACAAAGTACATCTGCACAGAAAAAACCTTTTCTCACTGATTGCATCAAATTCACAAGGCCCATGCTCAGTGGAGCATCCCCAGGCTGGTGGGTGGGTGGCTGAGACTCCATTCCCTGCTTGCTGGATCTGAAAAGCTAGAGTGGGGCAGAGGCAGTCTGGAAAACCCTGAAACAAGTGGTCTCCCAAAAGAGACCCAAAATGCTTTTATTCCCAGTGAAAAGTGTCCRTGGCGCTGGAGCTGGAACCCTGCTCTTACTGTAAATGCCCTGTGATTTTCAGTGACCACAAGTGATGAAGATCTTAGTTTTAAATTTCGTCTATAAGTTGGGACAGGTTCACCAAGATCAAAAAGAAATGCCARAGAGGAGGGAGAGGACCATGGATGTCTGGGAAAACTAGTCCTTAAAGAAGAAAAGAGCTGAAATTCCCCAAGGACTGTCTGGCTTTGTGTTTTGAATGCTGGTCACTTCAACTGGTCTCCTGGTGTAGCTGTATCTGCTATAATTGCAGCTGATTGCAGTTGCTGAAGCATCTCCTGTATGTGTACCCTTTCATTATGGCATATAAGCACAACATTTCCAGTAATTTAGAGGCAGCTAAAATCTCCTGTTCCTTGGAAGCCGATTTCCCTGTAGTAGTTCACTCAGCATAAGTGGAGCACTACAGACTGGAGAGAAGTACGGTAGTCACTGTGTTAGAAGTTGATGTCACCAGTTAGAAGCTCCTAGTTGGCATTTCAAAAAAACCCTATTAAAATTCAAAAAAGTAATACACAGAACTGTGCTCAAAGTTCAATTAGAAGAAAAAAAAACCCAAACAAAACACTGTGGTTTTGTCTCTCTCATTAAACTCTGGTGTCAATTCAACAGTTTGTGTCTAGCCCGCTGAGGACTTATGATAGATACATGGTTTTCCTTAGCATCCTTTGAAGCAATAACTTGGTTTTTTAAGGTTCTGYGCCATGATAGTCTTTCATAACAATTTGAAAGATGGTATGATTTATGACAAAAAAGGTCTGGAGTGAGCAGCTTGAAGCAACTAGATCCTAGTGATCTCATCATTAATTTTTCTGATTTTCAGTGGTTTCAAGAATCACCCTCTACTGAAAGTGTCTTTCATTAAAATGAGGTAAATTGCCAGCTTTCAYGGTTTTGAAAGAACACTTGGGAGTCTGAAGTGAAACCTTTAGGCAATTAAAAAAGAAAAAAATATTTTGATTCTCATGATATCTTAAAGCAATCCCACTATTTCTTAGGATATGCTTCATGAGTTTTGTTCTCACACAGCTGGCAGTACTCTACTCTTTCCCTAACTATGCTGTGGCTTCTTTTCTCRTTATTTAAGTGAAATATTTTATGCTTCAATAAAGAGTCAGCCTTTGGAGTTATGCAATTATAAGAAAGAATGTTGGATCCGTCTTCCCTCTCCCCAACACTGCAGTCAAAATCTTGAAAATATAAAGCCTAAAAATCAKGGTATGAACACAAAAAATCCCAAACCAAACACCAAGTAATTTGCTGCATTTTTCTTTTTGAAGAATTTCTTAAGGTTTGCAACTTAGTCTTGTGAAAAAACAGCTTATGATTTTTTGACGCATGAGGTGAGTACTACTGCCGGTTAGCACCCAAAAGAGGAATTACATTGTATTTTTTSTTTTGCAGTGCTTTAAAATGTAAAGCACTGTTTTCCAACAGGGCCACATATTGTTTATACTTTTATATCCCTTTATTATTTTTATTACTGTAGARTCAAAAAGCCTGCAGTAATCAGAAGTCCATTAGTTACTACACACAGCACAAGCAAGCCTCTTCCYTAAAGACCCCAGTTAAAACAGAATGCCATGGTCAACTTCTTCAAATAGAGGGATTTTTATTTCACCTCTTTTTGATAGTGCAGGGATACCAATTTTATTTTATTCAAAAACAGCCCAGGAGGCTCAGAGGGAGCATGACTTCAAGCAGGCAAAGGGAGGCRGCACTCATCCCTCACTGGCAGAGGTTCTCAAGAGTGGTTGAGATCCTATTCCAGGTGGAGCTGCCAATGAGCAGGGAAAAGCAGAGGGCTGACTGCTGGGGCACAGCAAAGCACAGCAGCATTTACAGGTGCTTCATGTACTCCCTGGTTATGCTTTATACCATCCTCCAGGGACTAGATACACGTACATACAGCATAATCCAGAACAGAGCCAAGATACAATGGCATCTACCTGCGATTGAGGCAGTACCTTGGGTTTCCTACAGCCAGTGGGGGCTTCTCTGTTGGTTTGGACAGGGGCATTAAYGACAGAACAAACATAGCGTACAACCTTTGTGTCCCATGCAAAATGGTTGTTCCCCCTCTCTTCCTCTATCTAAAACTAAATCYATCTCAGGAAGTGTAGATAACAGGAAATTAAAAAATACCCCCATTGAAATACTACCCAGAATGAGAACCAGCAGTGTAATAAGGTTATTGATTTCCAGTCTGATCCTAATCAGGATTTGCAAGACTTTGCAGCTGCCAGCCATTCACAGACTTCTCAAAGCAGCTCCAAGCCATGCTCAGTTGAAGAGCTAAAAATTAGAGAGCTGTTAACACAGGAGCTACTGGTAGGGACAGTCATCTGCCCAGCAAGGGAGATATTTATTTATAGAAAAGCCTTTGAACCAGACCACTACATTTGAACGTAGTAATAACCAGTTACACTGGATTCAAAGAGCGGTAGGGTGTAGCACAGCCATGCATTATATACCCCAATGTAAATGGTCTCAGAGGGAAAGCCTGTAATTTAGGGAGGTTTGAATGGCAAAACCTGGGTCATTGTAGCAGATACTTTTTCTTAGTTATTTTTATGGAAAGGGTGAAAAAGAAATACTGGCCTGAAGAAGCCAGGCAGCATGTTTTCATTCAACCTTAGTTAGCTATGAAACCTCCCAGAGCTCAATCCCCCCTTGGCCAAATATTTGTTTTAAGATTAATTGTTCACACAGGAACTAAACAGCAACTTGCTGAATGCAAAGCTTTTACAGGAGACTTCTTTTCCTCCTCAGGACATTTTTCTCATGTGTTGCTGGCTCTTTCATATGTTCTGTCACCTTTGGGAAGTAGGTTTCATGCAGAACCAAGGAAATGGTTTTTCTGTTTGTTTGTGTGTTTTTAAAGTTTATCCACATATGAGCTGGTTTTAGGATTAATTTTACAGGAGAACCTCAGGACTCTGTTCAGAAGTCCTTGTTGTGTTAGATCATTTCACTGCAAGCATTCAGCAGGCAGCCAGCACACACCAGAGCACAGCCCAGGGAGCAAAAGCCAGCCAGTGCTGTCCCCACGGTGCAGCACCACCTCATGTAGGTGCCCTGGTCAGGTTGAAAACCACAGCCAAGAAAAAAAAACAAAAACCTGAGCAGGGAAAGAGAAGTTCAGGCAGAGAAATCCTGGCTGCCTGGAAGTCAGTGGTCCAGACCAGCTTCTGTAGAGACGGATTTTTGACCAGGGAGTAGTGTGACATAGGCATGTCCCCTCACTCAGGTGGAGAGCGTGGAGAAAAGCTTGCCCTTGCTCCTTGTACAGCCCATGGTTTTGTCAGGCAGCCCTTTCAAAAGCCAGCTGCACCTTAAATCCAAGCTCCTTGAACCATATAGTCAATTTGGAGCAGGGTACTCTTCGCATTTCTGGCCAGATGTACACATTCCCTGCCTCGTTCTAGTCCTTGTACCTGCACCTTAAGGTTTTTAGGCAGTTCATTTTTCCCTCYCTCTCTTCTCTATGCAGAGGATATGTATCACAGGCAATTTTTCTTGTTTTGTCTGAGGTTGTAAATACATATTCCTCAATAAGTACTGTCATCAACAGGTGAAGGTTACTGTCCAAGAACCTGCTGTGTGTGGGCTTTGGTGTATGGCTCTAGCAGCATTGGGGCAAATGTTCCTTCACAAATATTAGAGTTAAAAAGTGAGAGAAACAACCAAACAAATCTAAATATTAGATACCAAGATATGCAAAAGGAAGATTTCAGTAAGGCCGTAGAGTTCTTCCAGGTTATTATTGCAAATTAGGAAATCAAATGTGAGCACATGTAGTACAACTTTGCTTCTTTGTCGATAAAAATGAATTATCTTCAAAGGAATTTAAGATCTCATCATCTCCACCTGCCTCCTATTTAGTGATACGCTAACCAGAACAGGTCCAAATTTTATCTGCATGATTGGTTTCAGGTCTCTCATCCTAACTTCCTCTTCATAGAGAATAATCACAACTATGAACTGTACCTCTTGTGTGAGAAGAACATGATTTTTGTCTGTTTTTCATGGATTATATTTATAGACTGAATAAATTAGAAAAATAAAAGGAAATATTGACTCAACCACCACTTTTATTTACCCTTGTGTTTTTTCACAATTCTTCACAGCCCTTTTTCTCTTACTTCCAGCAAACACTTGATTTCCACTCAAACATCCAAAATCAGCATTAAAATATGAGATTTTATMACTTGACCCCCAAAATACTGAAAAAATCACACGCATTTAAAATACTATGGAACAAGCTGTTGCCATGTTTTGTAGTTCAAGTCAGTTTTTGTGGCATCAAATCAAGTGGAATTACTTGAAAATTGAAATCTTCCTTTTTTGTTTTCTTTCCTTTTTCTTTTGAGGGACATGCAAGATGACAGAACTACTCAGAATATCAGCAGAACCATAAGCTGAGGAACCCAGTAGCTACCTACCCATGACACCAGCTGAAAGGGAAAGTGTCTTATGTAATTAGGTGTTTTAAAGTRGGACAAACATGCTATGTTGAGTCTGACTCTCATTAACTGCAAATCACAGCTTCATTACTCTGCAAAGCAACCCACCTGAAAGTGAATAGYAGCATTAAATGAGAACTGGGCTCTTGGCTGTTGAAACTGAAGCCAAAACCAACTAAACAAACAGAATCCAGACAGCCTTCAATACATAGGGCATTGTTTCAGATAATACCCAGAAAGTGATAATTAGCTGCTTTTCCTAGAATGCCTTGAAACCCTGCTGTGTAGCATATTGGTATTAACATTCTCTTTTGTGGTAAAAAGACTATTTGGATCTAGTAAATGAGTTAAGGGAACAAACCACTGATTCAATTTCACATTTACTAGCACCGATTAAATGAAAAACATCACAAAGAACTGCCACAACAGTGCAGCTTTCAGTTCAAAAAGGATAAGCAAACTCCAAGTGGCAATCAGCATCTCTGTGGATTCTGCTGTCAGAGCATGGGTTCTGATGTGAAACACATCTTCATGACTGAAGTCCAGAGTATGAGGTCTGCTACATTGTGCGGTTTGATGAGGTTTGATGAGCATGCTTAAATATTTTTTTAGGGTCTAAAATAGTAACATTACCATCATGCAGTAATGTCTGGAGCTTTTCTAACATTCACATGGAAAGCACAGTTGGGTTTGTGCTCAGCATGAGTTAAAGACCTTTGCAAATGGAGACTCTGGCATAGTTTCACATGCAGATCCCTGTTAATGTCTCCCCGATCTCAGCAGTCCAATTTAACAACACACCAAATACACTATTCATACTGTTCGAATACAAACAATTCAATTTGCACTAACAGTCATTCAGCAACAATTGTTTTCCACCTAATCTCATGTTAATATTGATATTATATGAATACACTAAGTGATCAGAAAGAAATTGCTAACAGCCAGTGCCCTGTAGATGGTAATAACAGTTATTAACAAGAAAACTTCAAAATATATTCCTTTTCTCCCTCAGCCTTCTGAGATTAAAAAAAAAAAAAATCCAGAAAAATTGTACATGCAAAGTGACTTGAATTTGGCATAGCTAGAGATTGAGATCTGCTGTGGGAAATATGGGCTTTATTTAAAATGGGTCATTAGTGCAACTGTTGAAAGTGTTTAAATCTAATTGATGCTAAGCTATGTTTTCAGAAAGTAGTATTTTATGGGTATCTTTCTGGTCATAGAGCTGGAACACAGAGATAAATATTATTTAAAATATTTATTTTACACTCCAGAGGCTCAACAAATATATCTAAATCAGACACAGTTCCTAGCCAAGATGATGACTGGAATTGATCCAAATACAAAAACAAGTGCAGCTAAAATTGTGCAGCTAAAGCCATGCAGCTATTTCCTAGATCTGCGAGTGAACATGTCAGCCTTTGCCTTTTATATTTTCCTAACAKTCAAGGGTCTTTCCATACTTCCTTGCCTTGCCTAGCCTCCCTTTTTGCAGACAAAGCATGCAGGGAGCATAAATTGTCAATAGAAACAGTAGTTCCAACCCTGGTACCAGGGGAAAATTGGCTCATGCACAGGAGGACCCTTGGAATGGCATGATAAGCAAGGTTAATCATGTTTAACCAGCTGCACTCATCTGCCTCACTGCAGGATAAAAATCCTGGAAAACCAGGTGCTTCTGAAAATGAGACCATTCAGGGCAGTGAAACTTGTGCCTGTGACTGAATCAGGAATCGAAACCTGTAACGTCTTGTTTCTCTACGTTAGCGACACGGGGAGACCTGCATGACTAGGTTGGCTTTAGACAGTTAATTTTTAACTTCTGAAGTTAGGTGTGATGAAGCCAGTCTGAAGTCAGCACAGGGAGAAAAAAAATGCAAACTTCATCATCCAGTTTTGGGCTGGTTTGAGGTAAGGGTGTAGCTGCAATAACACTCACTGGGAGTAGCCAACTGAACCATGGGTTTCGACATGTGACTTCTGCATGTCATAGTCCTTCTTTTGCACCAACATACATAGTGTTACATAAGTTTTGGGCCTGCTCAGGAGAGAAAAATACAGACTTCCACAGGCCTCAGGCTGTACTACTGCAGTGCTCTAAGTAGCACAGTTCTAGCCGTCTGAACCATACTTCTACCTCTGCATATGCTTCAAAGTCTTTCTTTGCTAGTGCTCCCAGTTCCACTAAAACAGAGAAGCATAAAATGCCACATAATGCAGGGCGAAATGTTCTTTAAATGATGGCATTTAACGCTGAAGTAAAATTAAAAGACTGAAATGCTGGAGGGTGGGGGAGGCTGTTTTTATTGTGGGTTGGTTTTAATACTCTCTTGAAAATCATATTCAAGTAACACTGGAGAATTTTAAACTGATCTATCCTGTAAGCTGAGAAAATTCCAGACAGTTCATTGAGGGGAGACTATAAAGACATTGTTAATTCTCCAGTGAGCCTTGTTATTCTGTAATAAATTGATTAGTCGTCTGGCAGCCCCTGGATTTGATCTAATCATCCACAGAACACAACTGGCAGAAGAGCCAAAACACATCTCCTGTGCATGGCAGTCTCTCAAGTCTGAAAGCTGGTTCCAAAAATAACAAGAAAAGAAAGGAAAATTAGACATACTTAGTACCAACACCAAGATGAACCAGGGGGCAGGGGGGATGAGGGAAGATGGCTGAAGATTCACTGCACATGATTTTTGCACATCTTTTCCCTCACACTGAGTTTAGTCAATGCTCTGCCTTTGTGGGTCCTCATGGGAAGGTGGGTGCCGTGAAGAAGCAGCTGCCTGAGTGTTTGTAACAAGGACAGCTCTCAGATGAGGCAATTCTGACAGGAAAATTCAAGTTAGGCCCTCAAAGTGGGTGCCAGGGAAGAACAGTGCAGTGCAGTAGCTATATATGGAGAGTCAGGCATGGGAACAGGGCATTCCACTCTGCTGCATATGCTTCACTGCTTCCCTGACAGCTAAAAATAGGATGTCACGCGTGGACATCAGTAGAGCAAGGTTTATAAAGAGAGAGGAAAAATAATSTTTTTTTTCTAGCTATCTTTTTCAACTTGACTGCATTAAAAGCTAGCTCAAATCTCAGTTCAGAGACCATGTTAAAAATACAGATTTTTCTCCTATCATGTTTAATGAAATTCATCCATAAATTTTCTGTAAGTCCATATGATACTATTTATTATATTATATCCTAGTTGATTCCAATATTTCAATTTTTAACAGCTTAAAAAATAGTCTAAAATGCCAAATTGCATTAACAGCAATATATCAATTCCTGCAATCAAATCTTACGTCTAATCTCCAGATCCAAAATATATTGTTATCCAGAGAACTATTTCTTGGGAAAGAGTAGAGTTGAGTTGCATCTGAATTAGTGGGAACTGCTTACAAGCAAAATAAACAATTTCAAAATTTATTTTCTAAAAATATCTGCTATGTATGAACCAAATACATTCAGGAAATTATATGATAATATTTCCCCAAAATAAACATGAAATATTTTCACSGACATGAACATAATATAAATAATAATTTAATGTAATTTGATCAAATAAATCTGCTGTTTCTGAATCTCTTCTAGAGCAAGATATGAGAGACATTATTATTATTTTAGACTTTGAAATATATACTATGCATGAACATATCCACAATAAATATTGCGTATGTATGTAATACCTGTTATTAAATGAAATAGAAAATGTCTGTTTTGAGAAAAAGTCTTTAGGTAGAACTGTGTCACTTCTGCAGTAAGAAGAAATTTCTGCTTGCAAGATATATTACTTACTTTGCCTTTATAGGCATCTAATTTCGTACTTTTACCTTTCTGGCTACCCTATTTTACCACCAATATTGGTGCATACGGCCCAACAGGACTTCTCTCTAGGATCCTTGGAGGACTAATGCAATTTGTTCTGATGCTAATCCAAGATGACAAAAAGCTGGTAATTCACTAAGTGAACCTCACAATTGGCCAGGCTGAAGCCTGGTATGAGCGAGCACCCGAGTTTTGAAAATTCAGGGATGAGATCCCAACAGGAAATGAAGTGGTTCGTCTGTTTGGGTGTCCAGAGAAGAAAAGCAAATGGATAATCAGCATCACCTTTGGACAAACTCAGCCGAACTCAGCATGCTCCACTTAGTACTGGTAGTGATTTAGACACTCAAAACAAGTCCTGTTCTGTGTCTGCAAGTTCTAGACRTTTACATAACTTTACATGTAAACATCATGTCAGCAAATGAGCCGATGATGTCAGCAGTGCTATGTGCCATAGGAAGGTTACAGCTTATGCAAGTGTTTGTAACCTCTAGCTGAAATCCACTCAGGGATAGGACTGTGGTTTTACTGCGCATTCCCTGATCACCTGCTGAGGCTATGAGGCTTCTTCCATATTCCAGTGCCACACAGAAATGCTGCTCCATAGCAGTAATAGTATGCTGATGCATAATGACACAAGGCAGAAAGTCTAAAGAACCGTCTGAGAAAAATCCCACTCAAGTTACTGAGGATTTCCTCTCACCCTAATTGTTAAGAACTGCAGTGGGAAAATGTGATTTTGTGAACAAAAAGGCAAGACAATGGTGATATAAAACAATACTATTAAAAATTAGATGTAGTCATCTAAATGTAATGGCCATGACGTTGACTAATTTACATTTTCTCTRTAACTGTACTCTCACAGCTCTCATGAGGAATTTTGAGTCATGATATTAAAAAATCCTGTAAAAAAGCCTTGTCATGGGGAAAAATACTGATAATTATGTGTGTTCTCAGTGAGCACCTAAAACATGAAGGAAAATGCTGAAAAAACAATGTTTTCCTTTAAGCAGTCAGTTGCTAGCTAATYGGTCTGGTTTTGTAAGTGAATGGTCCACAGGATCCTCTCTCATGGCAGCTGCAGCATTTTGTTGAATTATTTAGTGTCAGACATAGAGGAATAAATTTTCATACTTTTCTATTTAAAACTTGGATTGCAGGAAAAGAAAGGATACAATCCTTTGCCTATCATGGATATTTCTAAAACAAAAGTAACCTCATATTTGTTTAGTACAAAAATGTGATCCTTTTTGTTCCAGAAATTGAGAGTTTCTGTCAGTCGATCCATTTTATTGCTCATACTTATTGTATGTGGTACTTGCCCTCATGACATTTCACACATCAGATAAAATTTTGCTTTTCTYATTTCTCATGTTGTTCCTGCCATCATAAAGTATAACGCCATCATTCAAGGCACAAGGAGGAGTTGCTTATTATCCCTTGGCTGACTCACACTCTCAGCTTCTGGGTTTCAGGCACTTAAGCTCTCTCAGCTAAATATTATACAGTATTTTAAATTCATCTCTTTCATTGTCAAATAGACCTTCACATACACTGAAACCCAGAGAAAGACTTCAGCTGGATCCACCAGGCTTTCAGTCAAACCCAAATCATCTTCAATATCAAACCAGAAGTACACCAGGAGATTCTCAGTTAAATAAGCCAGCTCCAAAGTCGGTGTGCTCCTACATTAACATCCCAGGTTAATCACAGCTATTCATCATGCTGCAATTTTGCGCTTAGCACACGCAGACAGCAATTACTGTATGAGACCTGAAGTGTCAGAGCAGACATACACCTGACCTAGGATCCTAGAAAATCTCAGCAGCAGCCCAGGAAGCAAGGCAGGATAGGTCACAGCAAGAGTGTAACTGCACCGAGCGAGCCGAGGAAGCAGCCTCGCTCAGTTGGCCGCTCCGCTTAAATGCCTGGATCAAGTATGAACGCCCTGGTGTGACCTCCCTTTCTGCAAGTCTCCTGTGCTGCCTTATACGATCACCACACTTATGTAACACATTCTGCAACTGAAGGATGACAGTAAGCTGCTAGGTTTTTTTCCTTTCTTTGGCTCTTCAGGACTCTGTTATTGAACTGCTGAGASATGGGGTCAAATCTATGGATACCACTACCCCTCTGCATCCCTCAGATCTGCTTTTTGGGGGCAAGAAGTGTACAGGTCTATGGGGCCCAGTAAAAACTCTCCCAACACAGTTATCATTATCAGGCTTCAGAATATTAGAGACTTGCTAAMATCTTCTTTGCCTCTCTGGTGTTTCAGTTTCCCAGCCTATCTCGCAAGTTTATAGCAGGGCTTATAAAGGGCTTTCACATCCAGAAGTATCAGTGTTAAAAATATTAAATTAATGAACCTTGAGAATTATATTCAAGTACATCCCTGGAAGTGTTCAGAACAAGGTTGGTTTGAGCTCTGAGCAACCTGGTAGTGAAAAATGTCCYTTCTCACAACAAGGTGTTGGAATTAGATGATAYTTAAGGTCCCTTCCAACCCAAACTATTCTATGATTCTATATCACAAAAATTAGAAAGTGCATGAGGAAACAAGAATCAGTTCAGACAACCAAGCATTTAAAGCACCAGTACAAAATTACAGTAAATCCTTGGTAATTAAAAATATTCATTAAACACTTGAATGATGTCTACAACTTGCATGAAGCTGCAACAAGGTTAAATTTTCCACAAGAGTGCCAACTGTATTCCTTCTTCTAGCTTGCTCTATAAAGAGGAGTGATTTGGCAGATCTCTTGAGGAAAGGAGACCAAACAATTCCTTTGTTGCATTGCCATGGAAATACAAACACAAACAGAGCACCTCCTGCTTCCGCAGGCTGCAGTCGTTCACAGCTCAAATGCACCACTGAGCATGAGTTGTAGCAGACCCAGGTAACAGGACAATTCAGTTGCTGCCCCCTTTCTGAAACTTTTCCTGAAGTTTAGATCATTTATGTGAGATTCAGCATGCTCTTGCTGTAATGCTGTCATTATTTTKAATTTGTTSTTGACTCTACCCGTCTCTGTTTCAGCTGAGAATAGAAGCAGGAATACTGAAATGCCATGTGAAAGGCTATGGGTTTTTCCCTTTTTTTGATGTAAATTAGAAAATTCCAGAAACTTCTTGAGTGAGCCTGTTTTTATAAGGTTCTTAGCCTGGTTTTTGGATAAACAAGCAAGTCTTTCCTTCATTAAACCACCAAGCCTTTTGAGGGGGAGCCAATCATCCACAACACTCAACCTTCAAGTTTTCTTCCCCCTGTTTTTTCTTCTGAAGTTTTGTGGAGCTATTCCAGCCTGCTTCAGCAGGTGCCCTAATTCCTCCTCCACATCTATATGCCACGAAGAGGAACTGAAGCAAGTATTACATGGAAAAGTTATCAGTGAGATCAAAGAAGCAAGCAGGTAAAAGTCATTATCCTACAAATTAATTGGAATGGGATGTGTAAGAAGTTGTTTAAGTAAAAGAGAATTGAAGGAAAACAGTGCTTTG
Source organism: Parotia lawesii (assembly GCA_003713295.1). Taxonomy (NCBI): domain Eukaryota; kingdom Metazoa; phylum Chordata; class Aves; order Passeriformes; family Paradisaeidae; genus Parotia; species Parotia lawesii. Next base: position 1,381,742 of record RAHM01000061.1, read on the forward strand.
TTAAATGCTTTCAGTGAAACTACCTGCTGCTGCTTTTAAGAAACAAATGTTCTAAACTGCCTMTGAGTACTCTTTATCTATAGTTTTATTTTTGCAGAAGGAGGAGGAGCTATAGTGTCTCCCTGCACCTCGGCAGCTTGTGTCCTTTTTTATACATTTTTTGCCATATATCAAACTACTGATCTTGTTCAATCTTCGGGTGTGTCTGATGCTTCAAACTAGTTGGACTCTCCCCCAGAACAGGATTACAGGTGTTCACTGTGGAAATATTAAATATTTTACACACAAAATTTCCCTCTACACAGTTACAGTCTGCAGCCTGTAGCCTTCTAAGAGGCTCTCCTGGCCTTGGCAACACCTTTTTTAAACAGGCAGTTTATCTTCTGAAAAGAAACAGAAAGACTTCATTTAGAGTTGTTTAATGCTATTAGAGCCTGTGCACGCAGTTTCCATAACAAGATAGGAAAAACAAGCCAAGTCTTCTGCGTGGGATTTTTCTGATCTCCAGGATATAGGAACACACCTATGGTATCTTGGTGTATGAGTCATTGGGTTGCTGATGTCATGCAGTATGTACTGTTAGGCTCGAGTAAGCAATAGAGAGAGTTCACTACAGGACAATAGCTTCTGGTACTCTGACGTATCACCTGCCTGTTGCAAAGTGGTAACCAGGTAGAAAGTTATTTTAAAACATATAAAAATTACATTTAGAGACAGAGAAGAAACATTCTATTTCCCATTTGTAATGCCATGCTGTTAAACCTGTGACTATAGTGCTGAGCATGGAAAATCAAAAGCTACACTGCCCTTTGTCCACCCCTCTATCTCACTGCTGCTGGGCTCCCTGGGCACTCTGCAAGCCTGCAAAGCTGTGGCAACCAAGGCGTGCCACAGGCAAGGAGAACTGGAGAAAGGGTTGCCAATTTTAGTTGCTCCTAAAGGTCTTGGAAAGTGTTCTTCGATATAGCTCAGCAAACAAAGCAAAAGCCACACTCCTGAACAGTTCTCAACATTTAAATAAGAGTCTTGCATTTAATATCCAAACATGCAGCTGTGTGGATGTCGTCAGAATGTACACTCACACATCCCAGACATCCTGACACACACAGTGTGAGAAGGGAGAGCAGTTTATTTCAAGAGAAAAGGCATCAAGAAATTGCTGAGCCCTTGGACAAGTGAAAATGGGGCTGTGCAGGGGTCCCCATCACAGGTGGGAACACATGCAGTGCTCCCACGGTTTGCAAGGACAACTGTGACTGCACCAAAGGAAGCAAAAATAAATGCATCTGGCTACTGCCATGAGGAGGAATTGTTTGCCTACAAACCTATCAGACATCCTAGAATATCCATCAGCCAGCTATTCTCTACGCATACACCATAGCATATCTTTTTTGACACCTAGTCTACTAAAATACAATGACAGTTCAATGTCAAAGTCAGTTTTTTTCCCCTTACATCCAATGTTCTCTCTTAAACTCTCAGTGACAAGATCCAGGCCCTGCTTCCTGGGATTTCCAAAGCTCTCTTTTTCTTAAAACCCCACTTCTCTTTTATCCAAAGGAAAAAGCAACTTCAGCCACTCCCTTCTGGCTTGTGAGTCGATTCCTGTATCTTCTAGGATCCCATTTTTTTTTTGCAAATAACCCTTTTTCTCTGCTCTTTGTGCTTTTACCTTCCAAAGAATTGCCACCACAACAAGCACCCAAATTCTCATTTGCCTAATTCACTCTTTCCTCAGAAATCGGGACTAGTAGTAAATAGAAAGAAGCCATGCACTCAGCCACATCCTAACCTTCATTCTAAGTATAAAATATGCACCTGTCATAAGAATCATCATCCTTTTCTGGATAATTTGCAAAGAAGAGGGAAATGGCTAAGCSTAACAAATATTCACTATAAATAGTTTATCCCTGACTATTAGATGGATGGATGGTTAGATGGAGGAGCAGAATATGTTCTTCAGAGGATCTCTAGGCAACTCCTTGAATATTTATGGCTTCATGTTCACAGACTGCATAGGCCCTTCTGCACAGACCCTTTTTTCTGATAGCAGGTATGAAGAATGTCTTTCCCTCTMACAACTAAACTGTACAGAAATAACTAGCAGAAATTCTCTTCCAAAAGGTTCCTAGATCTTGCAGGTTACTTTGCAAATAACTATGTAAACATATGAAAATTATTTTGCTTATCATAAAATCATAGAATCATTAAGGTTGGAAAACACCTTCAGGATCATCAAGTCTGACCTTTGAACCATGACCATGACAGCTAAACCACAACATTAAGTGCCATATTGAGTCATTTCTTGAACACTTCCAGGCATGGTGATTCCACCACTTCTCTGGGCAGCCAGGTGCCCTGCTCAACAACCCTTTCAGAGTGTTAATGCTCATTCAGGTACTGAATGAAAACCATAAAATTCTTAATAATTATATCTTGCCTAGTGATTTTGATGGATTCCAGAACAGTTGCTCATGTCTCAGATATCAGTGGTGCTGGTATGATACCATCATTAAAAGTAATGCAAATGTAGAGTGTGATTTATTTAGCATTTGTTGACCAGGTACTTCAATGTATATTCCTCTTTCCTAATGAATACCAGAATGCACAGGCAGCTGTGTGAGCTTATTTATTTACTACTCAGAAATCATTCTCAGGAGCAAAAGTAGTGTTATACTCTGTCCTTCCAGATGCAGGGAATGGTGAGGGAAGAAACAGAAGGATCCAGCAGATCAATAACTGGCTCTGAGCCTGGTGTCACTGGCAGAGTTTTGGGGGTTTTCTTTGTGGGYTGGTTCACATGATATCAGGGCTGCCGGTGACAGAGTGCACCTGTCTCAAAGGGGGAGAATAATCTTTGCACAGGAGTCAGCAGAGGTTATGAAAAGAGCTTTCAACTAAATTTGCAAGGAGAAGGAGATGAAAGCAGGCTCACTAGTCATAAGCCTGGGGACAACACACCAGCGTTTGAGGGACAATGTGCTTGCAAGGTCCTTTGGTCTGCCATTTCAGTGGAGGTAGGGAATGGAGATCCAAGCAGCAGCAAAGACTCAAGCGTTATTGATGTGTTAGAAATTGTGGAAGTGCCTGAGTATTTTCTTGTAGAAATTAAAGATGCTTCCCCTCAAAAAGTGGTAGGACCAATAGCCTAGTTTCAGTGCATCTACTCCAATGTACACAACATGGGCAACACACAGAAGGAGTGGGAAGCCACTGTGCAGTAACAAAACTAAGACACAGTTGCCATCACAGATCTGGTGGGATAATTCCTATGACTGGAGTGCAGCAAGTTTACTCTAAATTCTACAGAAGGGACAGGCAAGGAAGGAGAAGTGGTTGGGTAGCCCTGTGTGTTAGGAAGTGTTTTTTTACTGATGATGTGGACAAGAGGATTGAGGGCAGAGCAGTTTGCAGCTGACACCAAGTTGGGCAGAAGTTCTGAGCTGCTGCACAGCTGGAGTAATCAAAGACGGGTCTCTCTGGTGGTCACATGCAAGCACCACCCTTTTCACCTTCAGCCCCTGTCACCACCATGACCTTAGTCTGCTTCCCAGCAGGAGTAGGAATCCTCCAGCAACCATGGGGTGCCTGACTATTTCAAACTGCAGATGAATGCAGGGATTTGTTAATATTGGTTTATGGTTGAGAACAAAGAGTTCGTAATTAAGTTGGCAAAGATACCCATGTTCATTTTGTTAGCAAAGATGGCCAGAACTCTGAAAGGCTACATGATTTTAAGTGCTTAAAACAAATTAGGACCACTAACTTTCAAAAATTGTAAGTAAAAAGCAGAATTTTACCCATGCACCGTCTATTAACTCTTTCATAATCAATTTTCTTTGACTGGTGCTAAAGTACCTATTAATACACATTTCAGAGTTATAATTCTGAAACATAACCAGATAAATGGATATCTGAACACATTCAAGGATCTTACTAAATCAGCTGGAAGACTCAGAAAACATATGGGAACTGCTGGTGACAACTTTCCAACAATTACTCAGTATGCTGTTTTTACACTTCTGCCAGCATCCTGATTAGTTCAAATACAAAGCCCAGGTTGCATAGTAATCTATAAACCACTCAACTAGTGAATGAAAAACCATAGTGGAGTGAAATCCAGTAAAAATCAACAGTGAAATATATAACAAATACTTAGCATTAATGGGTCCTGCAGAATATGAGTGCAGATTCTGCAGTTAGAGGAGACTTGGAGAAAGATGACAGAAAATAGTGACTGAAATAGCAAAATTATTAAACTTAGAAGACTTACAAAGTGTGGAAACATCTGTCTTTGCAAAGGTTCAGAGAAGTTATGTTTCTATTCCTTGTCATGAGAATAAGAGCAACAAGGAATTTACCTGTATCAGGAAGTAGCAGATATAAATCTTGTTATGCAATTTGATCTTGGAATTTATTGCTCCAGGATGTCAGTGATGCCAAAAATCTAGGTAAACTGAAACAGTAAATGTATTTTTGGAAAGAGAAAAATATCCGGTGTTGTAACAATTAATGTTAGTATTATGAAAGTATAGGAAAGGGTATGAAATAATTTTTCATAGTTTATTCCTACTGTCCACATTTCCTAGGGAAGAAAGGAACTCCCATCTATCAGATGAGGTTATTGCATCTTTTAATTATTAATACTTTCTTTTCATTATCTGGTTCTACCTGTCTTCAGAAAAGGCACAAAAAGCTCTTTTATACTGACAATTTCAACATTAAAACTTTCACAGAGAGTAGGAGGAGGTGACACAGAAATATGTTAGCAGAAGAGAAAATGAATAGCGGTTTTAAAGCTTATTAATTCTTTTTGCTCTGCTGAAGGCAAGAAAATCCTTACTATATCCTCTGCACTTTACTGAGAAATATTCCCAAGCCTTTGCTGTGTTCCAGCATTATGGATTAATGAGGATATGACACACTTAGCTAAGAGCATCTCCCTATTAACCTTGCAGGTTAACCAAGACAGTTAATACATCAGACTTGATGGCAGCACTTGGTGATAGCAGGTCAGGCTTTTTGCCAGCACTTACCCACTAAACACATTTTAAAAGAGTAAGAAAAATAAGAGAAATGGTTTTCAGGTCAAAATGGATATAAATTGGAGAGACAGGCGGCTTTAAATAAAAAATCACTGCAAGAACAGTCCGCAAAGATTTTCCCAGAAGACATGTATTTTAATCTATTCATTCCTTCTCTCCAATCTCGAAAAGTTATAAACTAAGCTTGTGGGAGGCAGAACTGGTGTGTTGACTGGCCATAGGTGTGCAGTGCCCTCTGAGATGCCATCTGAGCTGGTGGATATAACACAGGACCCATGGAGGGAAGCAGACACCCATTTGCAGGGCCAGTCAGAGGACAGGCAGGCTCTTTAAGGGTATCKCATGGGGCACCAGTTGTGTGCAGGTGACTGACCCTGGACCCCAGGACACACAGCTTCACTGGTTTCATGGAAAAACATTAAATTATAATGTCTGAAAGTGTAGCTGAAAGTATGATCCAAAACTATAACACAGCATAATTAAAACTCATCTGTTACCCTAATTTTGTAATACAAAACAGGTAGAGATGCAGGAACACCAGTCTTGTATGTTTTGCTAATGCCATTCTGGGATGAGACTTTAAAACTCTAACCTTGGTTCTGCATAAATATCTTATGCATAAGGATACTTCCAGTTCTTTGAAGCCTTAAAGAGGAGGAGAGGAAAAACAAGAACTAATGATCATGTTATTAACCTTAGGAAACCTCTATAAAAGAAACTTGTATGAATTTCCTGACAAATGATACATAATTCTAAAAATCCCGGTTAAAGCTAAGTGATACTCTCGCAATATTGTTTGTTAAAATAAAGTGTAATCAGTCAAACCTGCTATGTCTAAAGAAGATTTTTTTTTTAATGTATGTTCTTTTTGATAGTAGTCTTAGTATTTACTGAATTTATGACCAAAATTGTTGATCCAGGAAGGCACAAGCAGCATGGGGTACAATGATATGCATCTTAAAATTGAGTACCTTTCATCTAGGAAAATATAAGGCTGGCAAAGAAATGTTACAACCTTCCATTAACATGATTATGCATATTCTTTTTCTCTAATAAAAAGAACCAAAATCACAATCTATAAAAATCAAAGTGTTACTAAACTCTTGTAATTGTTAAACAATTTCATGTACAACACCTCTCTCTGTAACATATAGTTTTTGTGGCTTAGTAATCATATTCTCATCTCCCGATGATAAAATATACTTTCTTCTTGTTGCTATCATAAAAAACAGCACAGATAAGGGATTGAACACCCAGGGAAAACAATAAACCAACTGTACAAAGCACTACAGCGTCATAAAGCACAAACAAGAGAAAGAAAAAAAAGAAGTGGAAATATGTATTCATTGCTGTTTCAKGAGCGTGTGTGATTAATAGTAACAGAGGAAGGCAAACTTTTTGACAGAACTGAAGAATATTTTTGTAAAGGAAAATATCTCACAAGCCCAAGATAAGGAATTCCAGTGGTGCAGATCAGGAGGGCCTTCAGCATGAAGTTTCTTCTTGTGAAGTGAGATTTCATTTTAGTTGTTTATTAGAAGTCACATCAGTTCCATGATCCTACCAATGCACAGGAAATTAGTGTATGAAAACAAATAGATAAATCTATAATCAAATACACTCCGTGTGTGTGTGTGTGTGTGTGTGTGTGTGTGTGTTCGTGTGTTCTCACATGATGACAACACTGAAGCAATCATGAGGACTACTGATGACAAAATTGAATAAAAGCCCATATAAAATACTGGTAACAGATGTCATCCCCTGCAAATGTCCTGGTAGTTTACCATTTTCCCCACTTGACATTATAATTTGCTGAAGCAGAACATGAAGCTCTACAAATTCTAAACATATTCACCATGAAGCAGAAGCAGCCAAGAACCAAGTCCCTATCAATAAGTAAACTTTGAGCAGAAAAGCACACTTCTCCCTGTTTTCAACCTTCCAACAGGCTTATCTGGAAATGGACTTTCTCCCCTCCCTGTTTGCTAGTCTCCCCCTTCCCCCCCAACCCAGGAGCTAAAAGAGTCTTGCTGATTCCTGGGTACTGCTTTTCCTTGTTCAGTGCCTACAAAACTGATCTACCATCCTAAAACAAGTCAGCTGCACAGCAAGGAAACCAAAAAGGCCCAGTTTACTCAACTGCATAGGGAGTATAACAAAGTACCGTGTGGCTCCTGTGGGTCTCTGCTGTCTCTCCTCTCAGGCAGGGGTAAGTTTGTTTGCCTTCACTAGTTCACCAGCCAGCATAGAGCTACGCTGCTATCCTGAGGGCAGGCTGGGAGGGCATTAGCCAARAGGATGATGCCTCTGTACAAAGCAACATAAAGAACTTCCCTCTCTGACTTCTGTCATTTCTAATAGAAAAGGTCAAAACATAAATATTTTTTTCTTAATTTCCCCTCTGAAATTTTGCTTTTGAATTTTCCTGTGGGGACACAGGAGCAGAAGGTTGGGGGTCTCTGCTCTGAGCACTGACCTTGCACCTGCCTTGCAGAGCAATGCTACAGGAGTTCTAAGCTTGCTGAAAAGCTGCAGCTTAGCTCTAAGGATTCTGACCTTACGTTAGCAACAGCATACTTAATGGCACACTGAAAGAACTGAACATCCTAAGCATAAATGAATCCACTTGGGGATTTCAGAAACTTCAGGAGAAACTCTGAGCTCAGGTTTGTTGCTCTTATCAAGGTAGTCAGTCTTGCCAACCATGATGTCATCAAAAAGCTAGATAGGCCCACAGCCAATTTACTAGTACCTCATGCTAGAAGAATAAATCTCACTTGGATACCATGAAGCTATATAGCATTTTCCTTGCCAAAACAGCTTGTGTTCACAAAGCTTAAATGTTAATCACTTAAATACTAATATCCGAAAATATGTTTGGAACTTTGAAATTCTTAAGTGTGCATCCAACCTCCAGCAAGAAATCTTCCAACATACTGCAAGAAATCTTCCCTTGCAAACACAGGCAGGTGCCTGGGATTAAAAACTCRAGCTTTCCAGCCCCACCTTCACAGTGGCCTCTGTGCCTCATCTTGAGCAAATCCCATGTCCATTCACTTCTTTTGCTTGAAGTGAGTAAATTCTGTCCCAAGATTCACAGAATTTTGAGGAGAATCATTTATTTGTCTCTGTAGCAGTGTTTTGTGTGCTGGCATAAGAGTCAAGAATGAGATTTAAATAAGGCTGTCGTGATTTAGGAATGGTATTCTCCATTTTAGTGTTCCCACTGAAGCACTCCACGCATCCCTCCCTCGCTCGCTCACTCCCCCTTTTCAGTCCCCCTGCAGCAGAATGGAGAAGGGAATTGGAGGCACAAAGGGTAAAGATCACAGATAGAGATAAGAACAATTTACTGGAAATAGCAATGGAATAAGAAAAACAAACAGTAACAGCAATAGTATCAGTAACGGAGGGAATGGCACTACCCRACCGACCGCAGTCTTCATGCCACGCTCACTCAACCAGAAGGGATCCCATCCCCAGAAAATGGCATGGGGTGGTACAGAATAACCTCCTCTGGTTATTCTGGTCCTGGCCATGTCCCCTCCTGGCTACTGCAAAAATTAACCCTATCCTGGCCGGAACCAGGACAGACATTTATATGAACCTGTAACCTTTGCACCCAGGAGAGAAAGGATGGCAAAACCAGCTCAGTCTCTGTCAAAGTGAAACGAGCCCTCCTCACCTCAACATATCTATAAAGAGCTGACTGTTCCTCCCAGTCAGCACAATTCTGTAACATAGCTGTTCTTTAGTCAATGCAGTTTTAGATTACCCTCTCTGGTTGGCAATATTATTACATTTATCTTTCCGCTTATCAACCAAATATCTAAACTTCAAACAGCATATCCTTTCTAGTTGAGTAACAAAATAAACAGCATAATTATATCAAGGCAATTAAGCAAACATTGCACAATATCTCCACTTGAGGCTGTCAGTCTACCAGATACCTCGTACTGTCCCAGCTAACCTAACTGAAACTTGGAATAATTAGGAAATAGAATGAAAGTGACTCCTGAGCTGTAGACAGGAACAAGTAAGAAGCAGCAGTAGATGGGTGCAAAAGATGGATGCTGACTGTGGATGTTGTGGGTCCATGTCAGTGATAGATGGAAGAGACTGGGAGGGGATGTCACACAGGCAGGGAGAACATGTCATTGCTGCCAAGTCTTCCTGTGATTTTGGCAAGGGCTACCTTTGGGTTAGGTTTTCTAGTTTAAAAAATTGCCCAGTGAGCAATATCCATTTGTCTTTTGACCTTCCTATGTTCCACCCTTATGCAGGCAAAAATTTTGAGCCTTGAACAAAAAAGGAATCAAATTATATGTTACTGTATCTTTTGAAGCAAAATGTTTAGGAAGATTGCTGAGGAAACTAACTCTCAGTTTTACGCCAGAGCTAGGCTGTCATAAAGCACTGAGAAACAGCTGAAATACAAGAAGGCAGAGATTACAGAAAAGGCAGGATGAAAGACAAATACTATTTTCACATATGAAAGGACAGTAGAAAAGCGTGCTTTATTTATCAGAGGAAGAGTAGGCAGATGATTTCTTAACAGGAACTGTGGTCATATAGGATAAGAAGATGGAAATACTCAGCCCAAAGGAGTGCTGTACACACCTGACAGTCAAGCATTAACTAAGGCTAAATTTCAACCTGGGGAGACAAATTTAAAAAAGCCTGACTCTACTAACGAGCATATATAAATGGAAAGATATCTAGAATTTACATAAATGAATGCACRGAAACCTAATTAATTCCTTAATCAAATACATATATCAAGCAGTCTCTCTAAATTTTTTTGGTTTGTTTCTCATTCTTTGCCTACCCCTACATTCCATTTTTCAATTTTGCTGACTCTTACTTGGAATGCAATAGGGTGAAAGGTTTGCCATTTATTTCTATTAAATAGAAATATCTTATGATCAATCTCCTCAGAACAGATTTTCCAGCTTAAATAGTCCCCTCTGTTACATTTGTCCTTGCCAAGAGAACAGGTCAAAATAGAATGATTTTTCATCTCTTCATTTCTCCATATTGAAATTCTGAAAATATTCAGGCAGTTCCAATTCCTAATTACCTCCTTTTATCTCCTTAGATTACTCATCTGGGACTCTTTGCAATCCATTTCCTTCAAATTCCACAAGTAATTAGGTGTCCCTATAGAGTTATTTACCTGTGATTTTTGTCATTTTTCACCCAACTATATCCATTACAACTGCATTGCCCTCTCCAGGTTTTCTGCAAATTTTCTTGCTAAAGAAATTACTAAAAGCAGCATTCCAGGAACAATTGAGTGTGAGCTGGCATTGTAACACCTAGGTTTTCTAGGTCCCATTCCGCTCCCTGAGCACTTATCAGAAAGACACACGTCTCCCAGGAGTACCTCTCTGCATTCTCCTCCCTGCATCTTCTCAGCCAGTGTCCTTCAACTCTGAAGCAAGGGAAGTTTAGACCATAATAGTCTGCTTGAGATAATTTAACACATCTGTAGACACAGCCTTTTCAGCAGGCTTGGTGTGAAAGCAGCAAYAGTTTTACATTTGCTGTTATGCTGCACAACTCACAGCATGTGGTTTCTTCTCCAGAAATTTGGACCTGCCTGGGTGCCAAGTTCCAGTCTCTGAGATGGATGGATGTTGCTCTTCCTCCCCAGCTGGGGTCAGCTCCTTGTAGCAGGACTTACCCCCACACTCCCAGGTGTACATGGGGTGTGACAACACAGCTGTCTCCCGGACACATCCAAGGAATGAGCTTATCACCTTCAGTCATCCTTGTGGGCTCCCACCGCGCCCTTCTGCCACCACCGACGGCTCCCCAGCCACAGCTCATTCCATGCTGCCTTTTCTGGAAGGCTCTCGCTGCCTTCTGGCAGTCTGGGAATGCCTTTTTATTCCCATCTTTTAACCAATCTGGATAAACGTTGTTGGTGTAAGGTTGCTGCTGCTCACAACCCCTAAGACRTTTAACGTGTACCAAATGTTCCTGCAATATGGCTGGCTCACTCCACATTGGCATAAAAAGTACTCACTGCAAACACATCCAACTGCTTTTAACATCAGAAGGAAGTTTTGCACTGATTTTTATAAGAGCTGAACTGAGGTCTTATGACCCTGCTACAGTGAAGTATTTACATACATGCTAGACTCTAAGTATGTGAAGAAGCCCCATGAATTCAATCAGCTTCTCAGATGGTTAAACACTTCAGTGAAGGCCTCAATGTTTATTTTAGGCTGCCGTAACRGTGCCCCTGTTATATAAAATAAAACCCATGTGGGAATTCCTTTGATCATATGAAAGGAGGAATAGGCCTTTACATTAGTGTAGATGGATACACGTGATGTGCCTGTTTACATACATATGCACACACATTTAGATGCATATATTAGCATCTTTTCTGCTCTTTCTATTCCTATAAGTAAAGGTTTTATCTCATTCGAAAAATTAACAGCAAAATGCAGCATTTGAGTCCACATTTTCTACAGTGGAAAAAAAAAATTCCTTTTAAATGCCCTTGTTCCAGTGCTGATGGATGCTCTCCAACCTGGGACACTGTCACACAATAAACAAATCAAAAGCCTTAACCTGAGAACTAAAAATATTTGCCTTGGAAATATATATACAAAAACCCACAACAACAGAAGAAATAAAGAGAGTTGGGCAAYATGCTGAAAGATTTACCTCAGAGACCATCAAAAGGAAGAATCATTTCCTTTCCTGCTTTAGGGCAATGTTTATTTAGATTAAAATGTAAAAGGTGCAGTGGAAGTAAACATCCTCATTATTGTCTATAGAACCTTCAAATAGACTTTCATCTTATAATGGCATTCAGGGGATATTTTAGGTCTTCTCTCTCCATTCCTTTCTCCTTCTTTAACTCTTTCTGTGGTTTTTTAGGTGTTTTTTTTTTGTTTTGGTTTGATTTGGTTTTTTTGTTTTTTAATATATAATAGGCAGGTTTCAGCCTAAAAATTCCCTACTGAAATTGAGTGAATTCATGCATATATATGCTGAGCAGCTGCAATCACATGTGACTCAGACAGGGGCAATGCAGCATTTCAACTGCTAAGTCTCCAAAAATTAAATGAGAAAAATGAGACTTTACCTTGGGGTAAAGGCTGGCAGATTAACACCGGAAGAGACAGAAACAGTATGTCCCCAATTCTTCTGTCTCTGATGGAAAAGACTGAATTCTTGCATTGCTTTACAGAAGAACAGATTCCTCCAGATTCACTGTAAGTCTCTTAGAGCAATATAAAAACAGATGGTTAGGTAAATACAATTTTCTCTTCAACTAGCAGGTTGTTTCTGCTCTATTATTATTTGATTCTCCACAATTCATAAAYAAAATTAAATCAATAACATCTGTGAACATCACTGCCCTTCCTCTCCTCTGAAATACCCCATAACCTTCCATAACTTTCTTTATTGCTATTGAGCCTTATGTCAGGCTATCTTGAAACTCCTAGCCCAACAGGAAATAATGTCTGGATTACAAACACTTGGGGGTTTTTTATAGTGGCTGGCAGGCAGGCAGGCAGGCAGGCAGGGAGAGGACGTAACACTCAAATTCAGGAGTATTAAAAGGATTGTGATAACTGTTGGACTTTGAGGGGTTTCTTTGGAGTCTTTTTTCTCTTTCAAGTGCAAAACACCTGGGAAGGCAGGCAGCCAGCAGAGATGAGCACCAATCTGTCCTGCCATATCCTCAGTTAAAAACTCCCCAGGGGTTTTCTTCCCGTGTAAGTGGTCTGTGGATAATTCAATGACAAGAAGAGCAGCTGTAACTGGTGTCAGGACCCCAGAGTTTCATCAGTGGCAAAGCCACTTCTGTACCCTCAGTGACTGGAGAGGTAATCACCACAGCAAGTCCAAGAGCTAGCCCAGTGTTCCATCTGTGCTGTGCTGTTTGTCATCTGGAACTAAAGAAGCACAAAAACATTTCCAGAAGGTGGCTGGCAGAGGGAAAGGCTGGTAGGGAGAGACTGCTGTGGCTGGTGAGTTCTGGTGGTATGGCTTAACAGGCACGTTGTATTACAGCACTGCACTCACGGCTCTGCTGGGGCTGTGACTTCTTAAGAGACAATTGTATTTTTTTCTCTTTTCTCCATYTAAAGTCTCTGAAATGAGAGGGCTGTGGTCAGTGTTCTGCATGCCCTGGCTCCAGCAAGAGGACGTGTTCGATGGTGGCAAGGTTTGGCGGTAAAAGTGGAAGACTGAATAGGGTAAAGGAAGTTAACTTTGCTGCAATTTCACTCATATCAGTGGTTGGGATCAGTGTCTGTGGTGGAATATGACATCAACCATGTTTAGGTGCTGTCTAAGAGAGAGATGGTTGGGGCTGTCAGAAAGCAAATTAACAGCTAACTGATGATCTAGGATCTAGTTCTTGAGCTCATTCCTTGGCTCTTCCCGAACATACAAAGCTATTTTCCCGCTCTCTACTGACGGGAAAAGCTATTTTCCTTATTGCTATTAGTTGTCATGCCTTTATATACCAGGTATTTATTTATAGACCAAAATTCATTTATGGAGTAGATGTGGTAATGGACTAGATCTACAGTCTGCTTTCCGAAGGATGTAAAAATACATAATGTTAATGGTCCCATTTCTTCCAAAAGTTTATTATTTACTCCACGAGACATCACAGGGAGCCTTTTACATCCATTTGCACACATAATCTCTTTTCCCAGGGTCACTACCTTCTCAGTTTTCACAGGAGAATCAAAAGCCATAAATCAAAGCCATCCTACACAGTTACATACATCCGTCTCTGAATCTTAACATGGAACTAAACACAAAAAATTCAACTTGCATGCAATCCTGATAGATAGTTGAATCTGTTCGAGTTTCCCAGACCTATGTTTGAACCTCATGGAGCTGTGGTACATCAGACACAAGCACGTGGGACACGAAGGTCAGAGAGTTTTCACTAAGGGATCATTAGATTGTGCTTTCCACTGTGATACCTGAGCAAGACAAAATGGCTGAAGAATAAACACAGGCAGTGTATACCAGGGCAAAGGCAAGCCCAGCACTGAGAACAATTTAAAGTAACCTGTGCTTTGTCCTCAGTCCACTTGAAGCACAGATGTGTTAAGTTCCATTACGCGAGACTGATGAAGTAGCTCCCCAGGCTTCAGTCCTCACTTCCCAGCTGAAAACCAGTATTTGTGAAGCCTGCACTAGTCAGGCTCTGTGAATGTTAATGCACAAAAGATGGGTGTATTCCAGACATTTTTCTTGTCTTGAATGACTTCAAGATCCAGTGCTCTGTGCGTAACCCTGCAGCCATATCAATTTTCAGCAGCTTTTTCCAAACTCGCAAGTTACCATTTGTCCCTCCAAAAGTGTTTGAGCTTTGCACATTAGCCCCCTCCTATATTCTAAGGAAGGCTGAATACTTAATTACACTGATCTAATTTGGCTAAAGAAGCTCACAAATGCTGTTATTTCTTTTTATCTGTGCAATTTCTCTTAGTCTAAGAATTCTGAGCATATGCTTCAAAGAGGCTCAGGGGCTATACTGTCCAGATCCATAAAAGCAGAAAATGATCCAGAAAATCTAGTCTCTTTTCAGCAAGATTAAATCAGTTTTTGTAGAGATCCACTAGAGATTTCTAGTGGTTAGACAATGAAAGAAGTTAAAAGAAATTATTTTCCGTGTCAAAATTATTCATTTCACTTGATAATTATCATGGACAGATGCTGTATTTAGTTATCTATATTCAGTCACATGTCAATCCTTCCTTTTCTTTTTTTCACCAAAAACAAAGACATTCTTTCTGAAACAAGAAAAGAGATCACATCTCTAAAATCTCAGTTTTGTTGGCAAGTTCAGAAAATAGATAAAAAAGCCTGAAGCCATGGGCTTATTTCTTCTAAATAAAAGATTATCAMAGAGTGTCAACATTATTTTTCGTGCCCCTCTTCTTTCTTGCTTGCATACTACCTCCCACACCCACCTCCTGGCAAGTCAACAAGTTCTGAGCAGTCAGTCCCCACTTTCGTGACTCAGTCTGAGAGCATTAAAGCCTTAAGCTTGGCAGGTGTCCAGGATGAAGAAATATTAGCAAATCTCCCACAAAGCGCACTCTAATCATAGCAAGCACTGAAGCCTTGAACATAATATTTCCTCCATGTGTAAGATTTCCAATTTGCTTAATGGTCTCTCAAACTTTACAGTATGATATTGCAAGTGTTCTTTTAAAAACTCCAAGTCCTCCCCAAGCACAAAACCAGCATGTACATTACATAAAGAAAAAATATAATTTGCTCTTCATTTTTGGCTTCTGCTGAGAAGTCTTCTTCCAAGTCATCATTTATTGGAAAATAAAAAAGAAATACCACGTTCAAGTTATCTTTCAGAAATGCCTCATTTTGTAATTCCCACTGCAACAACAAAGGCACATACTTCCATGAAAAATTGTTGTTTATCTCTTTTTGGATGACCTCATTGAAGGTTATTTGGAAGAAGATGGAAATGCAGACTGATTTATTGGTAGCTGGAGTGTAAATTTCACACAAAAGTTCAAATGGCAGATTTTATAACTACAGCTAAAGGGTCTCAATTCTGTGAGTTGTGAGTCATTTCCACAAGTCCATGTTCAGTTGTCTGCCCCACATCACACACTCAACTCTCCTGCTTTCTTTTAGGATATGAGCTGACACTGCTTCCAGATAGCTACATTCAGAGCAAGGATTTTTACAAACAGATGCAACTGCACCCATTTTTGTTCATACCTAAGGGATGTGAAAAACATCCAGCTAAATCCAGTTTTACTGCATTATCTATATTTAGGCTATGGTAGAACTGTAGCATATACTCTGAATATTGCTTATCTAAGGTCTATAAATTCATTTCTAGGAATAATTACAATTTAGTTACCAGGGAAACGTATATTATAGCAGTCATTCTCCTTATTCATTGGCATAGTTATGTCTGCCACTTTACAGATAAAATGTATCTAAGCGTAGTACTGCATTAAACAGTAATTTCAGAGGACTTTTCAACAGATATTTTTCCTAAAAGAAAAATGTTTTTCTAAAACTTTTTTCTTAAAAGTTTCCTTGTCTACGCTACTGAAGCTCAYAAATTGTTCTCTGATTTGGGACATTATTTTTTCTTTGAACATTTTTCTTTAGCAGAAATCTACTATATGCYGCAAAACAAGCATTTTGTGACATGAGTGTGGTTAGTCTTCTAGAAAAGGCAGACTATTAAAGGCAAAAGTGTCAGATAAATACACTTTATCAGTGTATTTATTTTACAGATAAATAAAAGAAATATAACAGTACAAGAAGAAAGCAAAGCATTACAAACTCCATAACTTATGCAGTGTACTGACACAATCCAAGTCACTACAAAAGAGTACAGTTCTCGCTCTCACAAGGATGCAAGCTAGTCACAAAGCACATATTAACCCTACCTAGCTGGGTTTATTTTAAGGAAGCAAGGACTATGGCCAGCTCTGGAGGAGCATGAGAGGACTCAAACCCTTTCAGTAAGGAGGATTTCTGCATATTCAAAGCACRTGAAGTGGGGAACACCTGCTATGTCAGCTAGTATTAGTGGAAAGAGGAAAACCTATGCTTCAGCTACTTATGTGCTGTAAAATGTCCCAGTTGTGTTTTTTAAAGCTGCTTAATTACATTAACAGAAAGTCCTTTCCACGT
Organism: Parotia lawesii; assembly: GCA_003713295.1. Lineage (NCBI taxonomy): Eukaryota > Metazoa > Chordata > Aves > Passeriformes > Paradisaeidae > Parotia > Parotia lawesii. The sequence goes on from RAHM01000061.1 coordinate 1,398,463, forward strand.
TCCCCAGTTCAGGCAAACACATCCACTTCACAGCAATTCCATGCTATGCCTGACATTTTGCAGTCCCAGGCTGAATGTGAGCTACTGCAACTCACCTTCGAGCTGGCTAAGCTTTACTGTTTAACTGTAGTCAACACAGCTCTGTATCTTATATTGTTCTTCACATTTCCACAAATTGCTCATGCTAAGTATCTGGTTTTCCTCATACTTTTTTTTTTTTTTTTTTTTTTAACATCAGTGAACAAAAATGCGTCTTTTAGTTTTTACCTTTTTTAAGCATGGAAAAATAGTGTCTAGAACACTTCATGCAGACATCTCCCTGAAATCTGATACAGTCATTAAAAAGGGGGTACAATGCACAATTCAGTAAGTGTGGGAATAAAAAGTTTTTGTGAGTCTTGAGTCATCAGTAACAAAATTAATGAATGAGATGTTCAAAACCCACAATTTCCAAGTTCAAAACTGATGAGCAAATACTTCCCTTAAATGGTTCTGACTGGTTGCCAGTGGCCAATTCCCCACATCCTAGACAACAGACACAACTTCAAAATACAAATAACCCTCCTGGTAGAATTGGCATACGTTCTTCTAGTGGGGTAATAACATTTGACCATGACCACTGAGAAATAGGTTTGTTCCCTTCATGTAAAAATGAGGAGTGTTTTAATTTGAAAACAAAATTGTAGGTTTTAAAAGCCTATATCCAGCTTACATTTAAATATATTTAGATAAACACATGTTCTTGGGAAGCAGAGCATAGAACTGGAGAAGATGAAAGAACAATTAAAGAGCTAAGGAAAATTAAGCCCCTTGGTTATACTAATAAAAGAATGATAGTGATCATCTCCCCATCTAGTCTTAATAGCTGTCTTTCATAAATTTTCCATTAAAATCGAATTAAAGTTTGAGCATTGCCATTTAAATGAAATTCTTTGCAGCTGCATTTCTCTCAGCCCAGTGTTAGTATTAAGCATTTAGTGAATTTCTTTTAGAAGTTAATTCAATAGTGCTCTTCATTATATAGCTACCATCTCATTTTCATTTAATCACCAAGATGTTATGATCTTTCAGGATGAGACTGTTTCAAAAACTATGAAGATTGTTTTCTGAAGTTTAATACCCACTTGGTCATGAGCATTAATTTCAGTGAATAGTCAATACTTTCTACATTGTACTTTCTACATTCTACATCCTGACATTAAGTACCCAACTATTCATTTGCAAGACACCATAATTTTTTTATTAAGTATCTTTTGCTGCTTTATGTCCCCCTTTCAAAGTAACGTAATTTATGAGCATCTAAGTATGATCTAGTCATAGCATTTAAAATAAAACGTATTTCAAAATTGGTAAGATCACTCCCGAATTACATCTTCTGGAAATAATTTAATATGACTAGGGTTTCAATAAAGGGTTGAAATATTAGGAAATAAAAAACCTCACTGGTTGATTTACGGCACTTTTTATGTCAACTCTGTCCATAAATGTTGCAAGATTGATTTTTCTCTTAAGTAGTTCCTTCCAACAATGTCTGTGGAAATGAGGACCTAGGTTTCTTTTTGTATCCTGGCTATATACATGGATTTTGAGATGTTTTTCTTTATCAAATAAGTTAAGAGAACACCTGCAGAAATACTGCATTTTACATTGTAACTTTTTTCTGTTAGCTACCTTCACGGTCCCCCCAGTACAGTATTAGATCACCACTTAGCCAAATGCAGCCCTTCAGAAGCAAACAAATCTCATCTCAGTTGTGTGAGGTGGTTCTTGCTCTCATTTCACAGCACCACGCTTTTGGAAATCTGTTTCCCGGTGTGGAAAAGAGTCACAGACTACTTTAGGGTGGGAGGGACTTGTGGAGGTCAGCCAGTCACACCTCCAGATTGTCAAGGTCCTGCAATAGGGTGGCTTTGATCTGCAGTCTTCAAATTACCGGTATAGTCTGTGAACTTTCTGAGCTGGAAAGTTCATTGCCCAGGTCACTGATGAGGAATGCTAAGCAGTGTTGATGCCTTAGGCTTTAGCTTTTATATTTTTCAGATCCTGTATTGCCTAGTATGTAACTCTGAAACTCCATACAGCCTGTTAGCTACTGTTTTCACGTTTTGGTTAGACATAACAAACCCTCTCTGGGCCTGAACTCAAGGACACCTTGTTGTCCCAGACCCTGAAATATGTAAACTGGGCCTCTGGACAAGAGGAGAAGACTTGGGGTAATCACATCATTACTCGAAATTATAATTGGAGAGTTAACCCTGATATGCAAATCAACCAAATTATAATAAGTGTGAAAAACCCGTGACCCAGGATCCATCTTGGGTGGAGCTCCTCGGAGGCTTTTGACTTCCCAAGGTATACTTTGAAGGCCCTTCAAATAAATACCTGCTTTTATTCTCTTAATCTTGTCTAGCCTGTGTTTTCAGGTAGCTACTTCAAAACATCAGTGTCAGCTTCAGGTATAACCCCTTAGGAAAATCACCAGTACTCAACAGCCAGCTGGATTTCAAACCACTAATCACAACCTTTGAGTCCAGCAGTCCAGCTGGGTTTCACCCACCTGTAATTCACATGTAGTCCTTGTCTCACTGGCTGAATTGCAGTGATGCTATGGAGAGACACTGTGTTGTCAAAGGCAATGGAAATGCCATCCATTGCTTTTCCCTCCTCTCGAAAATGAACACAATTAGGTCAACCAGCCACATTTTTCCCTTGATGTATCTGTGCTGGCTGTTCCCTCTCACTATCTTGTTTTTCATGTGCCAAGACATGATTTCTCAGATCATTTGCTCCACAACCACCCAGAGATTGATGTGAGCCTGGTAGTTCCCTGGGTTTTCTTTTTTTGCCATTTTATTTGGTTTCTTTTGAAGATAAGTGTGCTAGTTGACTTTTTTAACCTCCCTCAATTGCTATAACCTTTCAAAGAGGATAGTTAGCTCCCTCAGCAGTCTCCATGGATTTGTATACATCTARTTCCCTTATTTGGTCCTGAATGCCATTATTCTCTACTGTAGTCAGTACCTCTTTCCCATAAACTTTGCACAGAGAACTTGGAGGCCTGAAAATAGACCTTGCCAGGAAAGAACAAGAGAAACACTGAGCACATCAGAATTTTTCAAGCCCTTTTTCATTAGATTCTCTTCCCATTCAATAGGGAAGTGTTTATATATAAATCTGCAGGAGGACTGGGACCCAAAYAGAGGCAGAACATCAACACAAGGCCACCAGAGAGTGTGCGAAGTGATTCCTTAAATCCTTCCCAATCCTGAGACTCAAAAGCTTAACCTTATAGGCTTCCTTTAAAACATGACAGGAAAGCCATTTTAGTGTTGGTTGGGTTTTTTTCTTTAACCAACAAGTCCATGACTAACACACTAACACACAATGTGAGAACCCTGGGTCCTAGGCCATGTTCAGAAAAAGGAGTTTAAGCCCTCTTCCTCCACTGCTTGGAAGAGTGGTCTCATAGCAGATCCACAGATCATGTGTGGTTGAAGAAAATGTGGTGAGTTTAGTTCTTTCTACTGGAGCTGTTCCACCTTTGTAAAGGAATTCGATATTTACTAGGCCAGGAATGTTACTTTCTAGCCAAACCACTCAGGGCACTCTCTGGGAAATAGGAAAACTTGAGTTCCAAACTCTGCTGCAAGCGACTGTTTATCTTTTCACATCAAGCTATCGTTTGACAAAACATACGAAGACTCCAAGGCAAAGCACAGCGCTTGTGTCTCTGTGCTGGTACCTGTGTGGCAGTCAAACTGAAAACATCAGCCTTGGGGCAGAATGTCTCCAGAGACACCCAAAAGCTTCCTTCTGCAGATTTTTCTGCTTCTTAATCTAGTTTGAATAGCCTGCTCCCATCCAGAGAGTCAAATTCCCCTGCACAGCTAATCCATTCACTCACTGAGTTCTGTTTAGCCTGCTCTTTCCAGCAGTGACACCAACTAGGGAATCGATAGATTTTCTGGCAGGACATGTGGAATGTACCTGTTCCCTTCACAGTATGTCTAGACTCATGTCCAAACGAATGCTTTACTGCTAAAACTACAAGCAAAGCATTCTTGGAAAAATACATTYAACAAAAAAGTAAAAAAAAAAAAAGATTAAATGTCTTTTTAGAGTTGTGAATTGTATAGGATGCAGTAAATTGTCTAGTCAGTGTTTGTCTACATGTGGTCTGGACATTTTTWATGGAGATCCTGGGTTTAAATACATATATTTTTTGAATAAAGATTAAAATCCCAAGAGTCGTGATGCCCATAGCAAATTACAGGGCGTTTCTTCATCTACAAGATCACTAGCTTTTGCCATTGGTTTTGGGTACTGATTTACCCATAAATATGAAATGGAAGAGTCACTCTACCAGAGACATATATTGTGTTTTCAGTACAGCTGAGAAAGTTCAAAGAAAAACAGACATAGGCACACTTTCTCTGTTCCCACTGCAGTAAATGTACTTAAATTTAAAACTACAGGGTACTTTGTCCAAGGGCGTTTCAGGAATTAAATATTTTTCTGTAGTAATGGAAGCTTCAGAACCATTCAGCAGTTTTTCATTTTGATTTCTAATTTTAATCCTGACAATATCCTTTTTCTGAAATGATAGACTGAATTATATCATTTCACATTTTCCTAGGTAAAAGAAATAACAATTTATGGGCAAGATGCCTTTATTCATATATTGTTAGTCTCCTAAAATGCCTCCTATTAAATTTCAGAAGTACTTCTGATGCCCCATTACCTTAAGCTGAGAAAGGTCGTCTTTGTCTGCTTAAAGAAATGCAGTCTTTCCAGAAAAATGTAGCAAACCCAGAGTTTAAAATATTCCTGGCAGGGTGAGGTTGTTCAGACAGCTTTAGGCAGATGCACATAATTCACAACATTCTTTGGGAATTCCTGCCCAGTGAGCACCACTCACAGAATCTGTCCTAAGACTATTCTTAGTATTGTATCTGTCTTTTCCGTCCTGTAAACATTCAGATTTCTATAGCTATAAGTGCAGCACAGCATAGTGATACCAAACTCAAAACCAACCCAGTCAGTACATGAGAAGCAGCACAGACAATTCAGTAAGAAGGCTAATTCCCGCTTCTTTCAAACTATTGCACTTTCAAACTACAGGACTTAAGCTGATACCCAGAGCTTCTTAAAAGTGTACTCAATGTGTACTCGTATACTGGAACACGGAAGGGTGAATAACATGCCTGCAATAGAAATTAAAACCAAATAAACACCATTCAGGACACTAACTGGTGCATCATTTTCTGCCCTAAATTTGGGTTGTATTAACATCACCATTAGCCTGCATCAACAGTAGGTCTTCCTTCAGCTTGAAACCTGCTGCTTTAGAGCAGATTAATCTGACAGACTTGGTTAGTCAAACCACCTCTGCCCTCTCCGTGCCACACAATGATTTGTGTATGTAGTGTGTTCATTTTAGAAGTGGGATTTCCTTCCTTTTTTCTTACATCAGTGTAATTATTTTGAGTGGAGAAAATGCTACAGACTTACTGAAGAATATTAGTAATCACCACAGGGCTACAAAATCCCACTAATCCTTGCTTTAATACAGTCCCAAATTGCTCAGCAAGGTATTTCCATATGGCGTTCAGAYACTCTCCCATGCTGTGAATACTTTTCAAAAATTAAAAAAAAATACAAAAGAGAAACTTTTTTTTCTTTTTCTCCAAACTTACCAGAAATCAATTTTTCTACTAAGGCTTTCTCCATCCAATTTTAATACGTTCTTTGGGACCCTTTTGTGACTTGGCTAAGGGTTAATGGGCTCCCTGGCCAGCATGAGTCCAGAGGCAGCATTTCCACAAAATACAATGTCTAACACAACCATAACTCAGAAACTGCACACAGGCACTTCTCTGCTCAAGAAAAGCATGGCCATAGGAAAACAAAATGCACTCAGATGCTAAAAGTACCTGTGACAAGCTGAGGTATAGATTTTAATCAGAGAAAATTTCTCAGAAATCATGTAAAAAACACTGACAGGTCACAGGCACTGGGAATGCTGGGTCAGATACAGGGGTTTTGGAACGCACACTCTAACTTTGGAGGATCAGAGGAAGGTAGAGGCAGTTCTAACATGCATGGGAGACCAGTGCCAGAACACCTTGGAGGCAAACTAGAGGACTTTCTCCACGAGCAGTGCTGTTTTCAAGCACCACTGAGTTAAACTGGGAGCTCACAGAAATACGAGGTTGGAAATGGAGATCTTTCAGAATCTCTGTGTGCCCCCCTAAAGACCTTGCTTCCCCTTTTTGGATAGGTTCATTCGCATGTCCTAAACCTCTCCACACATTAAAGCATAAATGAAAGTGAATGGGTAAGAGACCCTGGTGGGGGACACATTCTGACCCATCCAGCTGTAAAACTGAAGARAAAAATTACTTTGAAATAACTACAAGATTACACAGTGCATTCCTCACTTTAAGCTGTATGTGTTTCTGAATACACTGAACAACACCAGGCTATGTGCCTAAGCATTATACCCTCAAGACCAGCTGTGGGACAGGGGGGAAGGAATATGAAACGAAGTATAACGGGAAGTTTATCCTTGAGAAACATATTAACATATTTCAGGGTTAATTAACATGAAGAAAGTATGTACCACACTCACCACTGTCAGCTGCAAGGAAGGCATCATCACATTCCAGTGATAAGTATTTATCTCTATTTACCCAAATACATAATCCTAAAAAATTGACTACAGTGCCATGATAGGAGTGAGGGACTTGTGCTTGAACAGTGCTCAGCCCTCATACAGTGAGCATTGCACACAAAACCTGCTGGAAGTTCTTCCAACCTCTTCGAGTACATACCTTTTTATGACCATCATTCACTTTCTACTTTCACAAACAAAACACAACTATCAAGTGGAAATTAATAGCTAGAGATGCATGGAATTTGTAAACTGCAGAGGCGCACTTACAAAAAGCAAGGACATTTCAACAATTACTAAATGTTCCCCACCTTATCAAAATGAAGGAAAACAAAAACACAGGTGATAGGAAACTCAGTACAATTAAACATACAAAGCAGAGGAAGCTCAGTTCTGTGTTGCTGCTGCTGGTGCTGCTCCATTGCTGCCATGACTCACTGCAGTGTCCTTGTTCTGCAAGGCCCACAGCTGAGAACGAGATGTGATGTTCCTCGTCCTTGTGCTAAACCCATGCACAGCAAGACAAAGACACAGAAAACAACTTCGTTATCCTTGTATTTATTTCTGATACGCTATTATTTTTTGCCTTTTTTTTTCAGTTGYTTTGTCAGTTTAGGAGGAGTTGAATAACTTCAAAGTGAAAAGAAAAATAYTATGTGCAAATGAAAGTAACCCATAAATTATGTTGCAATCAGTCAGATCTACCCCTGAAAAATTTTTGTGGCTTGCTGGACTTAGACTAAATATGAAATTAGTTTGTTCATTATAGACATTTAATACAAGAACTGGTTGAGGACTGGACCTGAACAGATTCTTCTAAATCATCAGTACTGCCTACACTTACACTTTGCTTGTCTGATTGCTGAAGCAGTATATTACCCTCTTGTTGCAATTATATCTGGTTATGAAAGTGTGTATTTTCATATAGCATTCCCTAAATTGGGTTTTAAATTTTCACCGTTATCCAAATTGTCTCTATTTCTAAGATCCCAGTGGGCAAAAGCCTTCCAGATGAGACTTTGTCACTTCCAAGTGGAAGAAGGTAGTATTCTCATCAGTCAGACACTAAAGTAAAGGTTGCCTTTTTTTTTTTTTGCAACAGAATTGGTTAGTCAGCTCCAGATTCATTTTAACCATTTTGTTGTTGCCATTATGCATTTTTTAATCAAATTTCCTTATTTGCTTAGCACAGTACACATCTCACATTTAAACTTAATCTTGCTGACTTCCCAAAGCCAGCCCAGTTGGTTGCATCCTTCAGTAGGGCTGTGTTATGCCATGCAGATGCTTTGTGCCATCACTGATGACAATACTGTGGCAATACTAGCAATTTTTCTTTCCTTGGCTTTCTAGCAAAGTCAGCATCTTCAGTTCTACTTCCAGCTACCTTCAAAATGGGAATAATGTGCACATACCAAATGGAATGCAGAAAAAGATTGAATATTAAGTAACAGGGCAAATTAACAAGGCTTGCCTGGACCTTGTTGTAGCACACAACTTCCTACCCATTTTTGATTGTCACAGATATACATAATTTCTGAGAAATTGTTGACAGCAAGGAAAAGCTCTCAACATATCCAACAGGTGCAAATACTACAATTAGCACTTGGTTAGCTAACAATAGTTTCTAAAGTTAAATAATAATATTCCTGTGCACGCAAGTTAGCCTTACATAGGCAAGATAAAGAGGAAAGTGCAGTCCATTATAAGAAGAACTTAGATCACTCCTAGTTAGTAAAGTCTGCCAACATTGGGAGCCTAAAAAATACTCCTTTTTAGTACCAAGAGTTGTTGAAAATATATATATATAATAAGAACTGTCTCCTAAAAGAGAACTACAAAAATAGTTTTCCATGGCCAGAAATTCCTTTCCTTCTTACACCCGTGTAAGGCCAAGTAGAGTGTGGGGAGTGAGGAACAAGCTTGAAAACGTGATCGGGGCAACACAAAGTAGCATAGCTTCACCAGGAACAGCAGAGCTGTCCCCATTTACTCTAGGTAAACGGCTGTCCAGAAAGGGACTGTAGATCAAATAGTAGTAGTTCATCAAAAACATTTGGTTGGATTGTAATCTCTCAGTAATAAACAACAAGGAAATTACAGTTGAAAGGAAAAGGTAACTATTAGTATGAGCAGATGCATAAATGGCAAATGATACAAACAGAAAGCAAATCTGGGGGAGGAGAGTGGTGGAACAAAGCAGCTTTAATCTGCACTTTGTAGTCTTGGATAGGGATACTTCCTGCTTACAAGCTCCATGTAGTTCATTTTAGTTCCAGCAGAACTGCTACCTTTGATTTCTTCTCACTGCCAAAATCAGGAAAGCTTCAGGACACATTATTGAAAAGGTTCTTTTTGCCCCTCAGAAACCTTCAAATCACTTTAATCTGCTCCATTTTACAACACAGAAATGTGTATTCAAGGTTCAGAGAAACTAAATTAACTATTTCAGAGGCAAGAGAGAGACAGGGGTAGGGGAGAATGAGATCAGCTGTTGATTGACATCTAAGGCAAGTTGGGGGAGGCAATTCGAATTCCTGCTGATAGAGACTTGTGTCAGAGAAAAACAAGCAGATGTTTATGTTTTCCCATATTTTTAAGAAGTGTTTTCATCTTTTCCTATTAAAAGAGAACAAGGCAAAAACTGAATGGAGAAATAAATAAAGAAAAAATACTTTGAAGGTTTCCATGAACAGAGATAAAAAGCAGAAATAATTTCAAATTATATTAGAACAGTGCACCAATTACTCCACCACCAGGAAACAAGGTTAGGTTTATCTCTGCATTTCAGGGAAATCAAGCCCCCTGAGGTCAAGGAGGTTGCTAAATGGGTGAGGGAGCAAGAGAGCATTTTGCAAAATCATCCTCTAATTTGGAGCCAAGGTCAATGATTTAAACTTTATTGCTCATCTTGAAACCAAACTCACAATGAGCATAGGTGGAACCATCCCAACTAGCAATTACCCAGAGCCAGGCAAACAAGAACTGCAGAAGTAACTACAGCTGCGAGAGAATTCGTGTTTTCAAAACACGACATCGGCCCTGCCAATTTGCTAGCCGCCGCTCACTTCTGATGGTGATAACTTGTTAAGCCACAATACTCAGCCACATGCCGAGCATCAAACTCTATCAGGAAACTGCAGCTGCCACAAGTTGTTGTGCCACTAAGAAGTCTCAGCTGCAGCCCAGACTTTAACAGTCAGCTCTCCTATACTTCAGAACCTGACCCTCTATGCCACAGACAAAACCAAATAAAAGATGACCTGGTTGCTGCTCTATATATGGAGCTTAGTGCATCCTTACCAAGGAACACACCCAGCTTCAGCCTTGCAAATACGTCAGTGAAAAACTTTGTTTGCAGAGATAAATGGTCTTGTAGGAAAGAGAAAGAATGCATAATGGCATTTCAGGAGCTCTGATGAAACCTTCCTCACCATACAGAGAATCCCATTTCTATGTAATTATATGGTTCACGGTTCCTTTTTTTTAGCCCAGTTTTAATGCAGACCACACAAACTGGTGCCATCTTAGTGCTTATTACTGTAAAATATTGACCTCAGCATGCTGAAGCATGAAACAGAGTTTGTAGAAAAGGTTACAATGTGCTGTATGTTAAGGAATCCCACACCCAGTCAAGTTTCTGCTACAGACATTGAGTTTCGGGTTGGAAGGGAAACTGAGGGCTGTGTTTCAGAGTACTGCATTTAGAACTTTCCCATTCAAATGACAAAATTCATGCCAAATACAGTGAGATTTTCTCTATCGAGACAGAAAATAGGCACATCATTGAAAATACACTTGGAAAAGATCTATTTTCCAGGGAAATCCCTGAATTATCAACTTGCAGCAAAAAATAGAGGCTGAAGTGAGGCCGTGGAGATTGAAATTAGCAGGTTTCTAAATGGGCTTTTTAGGAGTGTGTCACAGAGTAGTTGATGTCTTAGAAAGGACCTCTCGAGATCATCTCCACTTTGGCTAAACACACAGTGGTCTTCCAGGGCTGTGTTTTTTTACAAACAAAATGGCTTGGGAGGGAGAAAAATTTGCAGCACTGTTACTAGCAAAGCATGCTGAAGCTATGGCAACAGCAAGAAGAAAGAAGCCCCATTTCCTTCCTTCACTTTACCTTCCTATATTCTCCCCACATCGAGAAAAAGTTCAAGGCTGCATTTGGCACTTCTRAGAGTCAAAAAAGAGGCAGTATGAGATATGAGGTCAGATTTTCCTTTTCTTTCTAGCCCTTCTTATACAGGAGTTTCACTTTTTGAAGTATTTCATGTTTTTCATTAACAGAAGCAATAATAAAAAATTACCTGTTGAATTTGTACAATTGTAACAAGAACTTAGTCCTATTAAATTCTATTTATATTTTTTTCCTTCAGTTAACTGCTACTGATAATATATTGTCTGAAGTTGAAGTTATGGAGTTTTTTTGTGCCAAACACTTTGAAAATTACACAGGCTTTTGATGGATATTTGCCCTTTCAAAGCTGAATCAGGATATTAGAAAATGGTGATTTCTGTGAAAAGGTCATCAAGAAGTTTTGTATATAGTAGGTAAGAATGCCAGCTTACAGACAGTCCTGTCTTTGAGACTTTTGGGGGATGCTGAAGTGACTATCCCATTCTCGAGTAGCACACAGGTAAATAGCTAATTCCTCTAAAGTAATTCTCTGAAAGATACCAAGTTAGCTTTTGAGCCCCTTCTCCATAACCATGCAGTTCTCCATGTGCTAAAGGAAGTCCTAAGCTRATGGAGAGCTACATGGAATATCACTGTGACAAGGCTGTTGTGATGAGCGGTGGAGTTTTTCACATGCTAAACATGAGGTGTTACCAAAGGACAGTAATAAACACAGTCTATGAGTGTTACTGACATCCAACCTGAGAGACCCTCAAGCCATCTCTTGCCTCAGCCACACTCTCCAATTAAATATATTTAAACATTAACTGTGTTACAGACCAGGCTAATTGATGTTTTCAAAAATAAGAGACAGTCTGTCAGAGCAGTTAATAGAACTGAACATGCCAAAAAGGCATTGTCTTGTTCTTCAGTCATAGGGATGCCTTTAGCTCTTTGCCATATAAGCACTGCCAGCTTCTGATTTCTCCCTTGGAAACCTAGGCACTCTTTTTGTGAAACTCACAATTCATCATAGAATTAGAGGGAAGTATTTAATAGACCCTAATGAAATGTTGTGAGAACTATGCTAATTCTGTCACGGCAGCAGAAGAATAATTTCGCTAGGGAACTAGGGAACGTCAAAGCTGCTTGTGAAAAGGAGGAAACAGCAAAATTCACCAACAGCTGCTAGCAAATAGAAATGCTATGAGAACTTCATCACAGTATATTTTAAATAGTGTGCTTTAAAATAATGTTAAAATAAGTTGTGTATGAACCCAAAGTAATGCTCCCAAGGTCAATGAGATATTAGGCATGAAAGATGAGCTTTAACTTCGTATGAAAGAAAGAGCCATTTTTGTAGTACACTCGCTTGTCTGGCTCAATCCCCAAGGCAGTGACCTTGAGAGTATTAAACAGGGTCTGATGTGAGAATGAACATTCAGGAAGAACTAAAAGCAAAGAGCTGAGGCACATCTGAGGACAAGTATGATCATAATCAAAAATTCATCTGATGATTTACCACTCAAATAACTATTTGAGAAAAGAAACCTGTGGATAATTAAGACTATTACCTTTCCAAACACATCAGTGAGGGAATTTACACACAGTGTTTCCTGAAACATAGAGAAAAACACTATTATCTTTTACACAATCTGAACCCCTCTGGCTATGCTGGGCATCCTTTTCTGAGACATGATGTTAGTAGAAAGCAGTAAAGAATTCTCCAATGCCTAAACAAGCATATTCTTGTTGAATTTATTGTCAATTCACATATAAAAACTGATTTTCCTACCTCATGTGAAAACTGCAATTTCCTACTAAACAGTATGTTTTTTTATCATTAAGGGACTCTTAAAAATAATTGGATCAGATCTTTCTTCCTTGGCATAGAGCAAGGAAAAATTTTGGGGTTTTTTTTCTAGAAAAAATATCAAAACAAATTCAGTACTATGCACATTTGTTGAACCTCTGACTTCCACCAGCTTCCTATTTCAAAATAATCCATATATGTGTACGAGCAGAAAGTTGTTCAGGATTTTAGTGTGTATCCTGTATTGACCAAGGCCTCTGTTGATTTCAGAAGGGAATCAATAGAGAGTGAAGGAGGCCAAAGTTGAAGGTTTCGTGGTTATCAGCAAAGCAAATAAATGGCAGTCAGCCCACACAAAAGGGCAGGAGATATTCAGATCTCACTGTAGGTGTAACAAGGTATATTGCTTTTTTAAGTATGAAACTCTTTTCTGGGCTAGAGTCCTGCCAGCAACAGAGAGTGCTGCCACTTCCCTCAGGAGCTCAGTGAAGGAAGAACAAAGCGAAACTAGCTGTGCCCAAAATTCAGGTCCCCGCAGTCCCCAACAGCCCTGCCTGTCCCTGCCCATCCCCAGAGCTCCACTCCCTGCCCTGGCCCCCAGGGCTGTGGGTCCCTGCCCCTTTGGCAGCACAGCAGGGCCAGTCCCTGGCTCCCCACCACGACAGGTCCACAGCCCTCCTGGCCCCTTCCCCATGGAGATGCCCAAAGCTGGGGTAGCCACCGTGCCCCTCCTGGTTGCCCGCTTTTCTGCCGGGATGGTCGGACAGGCCCTGCCTGACGAGGACCAGGCAATGGATGGAAGCTGTCCCAGCTCTGGCTCATTGACCCAAGCATGCTGGCTCTCTCTGACAGAGAGAAGACACAGTTAAATAAGGAAAATAGGAAAACAAATTGACTGCATCTGGAGGCAACRCAGCCATTTTTACAGTTGTGACAGTCTTGCCCTAATAGGAGTCTTGGTATTGCCAGCCAGGAGGGCAGTGATGTGACTAACCTGCTTAAACAGAAATCAGAGAAGCTGCCAGAGCAGAACAAATAAAAAACATGGGAGAATTCAATTATACCCATGTAAACTTGAAGGAATGTCATTGTGAGAAATGATATAGAGGTACAAGTTTTAAATATCTTAAATGACCACTTGTTAAACTTACTACTCAGAAAACCCACAAGGGAAGAAGCAGTTTGGCTAAGTCTTGAGCAGACGAGATGTGGTTTGCCATGTTACTTTTGAAGAGTTGCTCTGTAATTATGACTACTATATATTCAAATTTAGCATTTACAAGAATGAAGCAGATTTAATTTAACAAAAAAAAAACAAAAAAAAAAAAGAAGAAGTTTGTTAAAAACAAATTAAAAGGAAGACATAGAAGTCTTCCACTGGACAACAATAAAGGCATTTAAAGTTAGAAAGATTTCCTCCAAAAAGCAGAAGTCTTATCTGAAGAAGGGTAAAAAAAAAGAGGATAAATTCAGATAAAACAAATATAAAACCGTAAAAGGCAGATGAAAACAGATTTTGAAGATTAATTTGAGTAAATAAGAACTTCTTTCCTCCCCAGCAGAAAATTTGTACAGTCCRCAGATCTAACAGAACTGAAAAAAATGTAAAGTCATAACGAAAAAGTTAGATGAATTCTCTTTACCCACATTCATTTAAGAAAAGCTTAGAGAGATTCACAGACACTTTCTTTATAAGGGTCAAGTCTRGTGAACCACCAAAAGGTCAGTAGGGAACATTTACGAACAGACTGATAAAATAAATGCTAAAGAATCACTTGGGTTCCATTGCATTTAACACCAAGTAGTATAATAATCAGACTATGAGACTGCTGGATTTCTGCTGTAGTGGTAACCTACTGACTAACACTTCCTCAGGAATGGAGAGTATCGACTCTAAAAACCCCCTTTTAAAAGGGGATTGAGAGAAGGTGAAAGTAGTGTACACCAAAAAGTCTGACTTCTGTGCATGTGGAGCTGTGAGAAATTACGGATCTGCTCAGCATTTGATGTCCTGGTTATGCTGGAGCAGCTTTTGCAGTGGAAAATCAAGGCTCACATAGGATTCACTGTAGGGTCAATAGATACATTGACAAAGACAGTCTGGTTCACAGAACTGCATTAATTTTTTGAAAACTGTTGACAAGGCATCCCTCCATCAAGTTGTAAGAAACTAACCAGTCATGATGTAAGGAAGAAAGAAAGGTTTATTGTATATTTGTAACTAATTAAAAACTGAGAGTAGGAACACAGTAAAGAAATTACCTCAGGAATTGTTTAYGAACAAAAACTGTTCAATAAATTAATATATGAACTATTGAATGAGAAAAGTCATGAATTTACAGATGGTATAAAATTAATCAGGATAGTAAAAATTCAAGTTGTATTTACAAAAGAGTTACATGATATGGCACAGCTTTTTGTGCTCTTTCTAAGCATCCATCCTTGATGATTGAGACAGAAATCTGGAATAAAAACACCTTTGGTCTTGTTGTCCTAACAACTGCACTGCTGTCCCAAAAAGACTGACACAAAGATAAAAAATTACAGACAGATGAGCTAAAGTGCATAGCAACCTTTCAAGCAGGGAATGATGAAAAGAGCTGAACCTTCTTTCTTCAATATAACCTCTGTTCAACCAGCTTCTATGCATAACTTACTGTCATTTATTTTTGAAACTGCTATATTGAGCATTCAAGGCAGTTACAGAACACGTTTTCCCTTTAACAGTTTGCCCCTGCATGACAAAGAATCAGTATAAAAATATTTTTTAAATTACAGAAATTTAATACATTCATTTTCCAGCCTTCAAATTACTAGCAACTGCCAATCTTTGTCACAAGGGCAGGATTTTTGGATACTCAGCCTTCTCAGTGCCTTTACTCAGGAGCAGCTCCAAAAACACCTTCTGAAATAGTAATTGGTTAAAATAAAATCAGGTTGTATTGTCACAACAAAACCCTGATACATCATTCCTACTGAAGATACTGAAAAATCTCATGTGATAGTCAGACAGTCAAAATAAGAAGCAAGATATTTTTTTGTGTAAAGACACTTCTTTCTTTCATTTTGGCTTTGCAGTTTCATCCTTGGCAGCAGGTGACAGATGTTCACCATTTCTCACTGAAAACGTAAAAGAGATTCAAAATTTAAGTCAGTGTTCTATAAATACTTAAGACAATGACATTTCCGTTTGCATGATAAGCAAAACAAAAGGTCAAGGCTTAATGTTTACTTTCATGTCTCAGAAGTGCCTGTTCTTATCAGTGGCGTTTCCCAGCAGCTGTGTTTCTCTCTATAATGTGCATTGCTGCRTAACAACAGCTACGTGGTGGAAAATAGGTCTAGGTTTTGGGTTGCAAGACAAATGTGTTTCACATCAGCCTCACTGCATACTGGAATTCACATCATGAAACCAAATATTATAAAGAATACAAAGGAAATGCAGTAAAAGTGGAGCTCCACAGCTGTATCTGAAAACATTTGTGTAAGTGCTATAGAGAATAGCCGAAAGGAAGTGTTCAACTGTCACTGATAACAGTGTCTTCAGTCCATTATATTTTGCAGAATCACAAGGAGGTGGTCCTCTTGCCAATGCTTTCTCCTGCTGCCCTTGCAGAGGTGTCACGAAGCAAAAGAGTTGTGCAGAGGGAAAACTCAAGTGGTTGAAAATGTATGTGACTGTAATGTTCTTTAATCTTTGCCTACTTTGTACAGTCTGCAAAACCACCAGTGAGAGCAATGACACCCAGGTGATAAGCAGAGAGGAGGGAAACATTCAGTGGTATGGGTGGTTGTGACATTTCCTCACTCTATGAAGAAACAACCCTGATTGGGCCTTTTGAATAGACAAAGTGCCCTGAATGCCCTTGCAGGCCCATCTTTCACTTCCAGTGAAATACAGTTGAGCTGCCATTCACACCAAATAAGGGTTGCTGACTTAAATTCACCTCCACTCACATTTCAGAAGATATCTTCATCCTGTGGCCTGCATGCAAATACCTATATTAAATCTCCAGGTGTCACTTTTAATTAATAGCCCGCAATTAGTGTTYGATGGCCCATCAATGCATTATGCAGTTCTTTCCTCTGGAAGAGATCTCTCTTTCTTTAAATTACAAGAATTGAAAGAATTATGTTCTAATCCCCTGACTTCATCCAGTTCATTTTGAAACTTAATGTTTTTCATTTAAATCCCCTATTGGGAACTCATTCACTTCCATGGCATCAGCACAGCTAGGTTGCCTTGATTAATTACTAGCACTTATCCTTCTACTTCAGTAAATTTCAGTACGATGTCTAATAACTGGGAAGATTTAAACAAATGCTTTATGTCATTTCAAATCTGAAGCTCCAAAGAATTCTACAAAATTGAAGAAAGGCAGGGGGCTACAGAGAGCCTGTGTTTAAGAACTGAGAGTGTGTGAGGCTCAGAGCTCATTCAATGCCCAAGCTACTAAATCCAACTCATACTGGAAAGCCATCTCACACAGGTAATACAATTCATCAAATGAGTAACACAGGTTTAGGAACCAAATTACACTTTCAGTCTTGGAGGTTCAACAGAGATTTCTAACATACAGGAGATGCATTTTAAATATCCGTGGGTTGACATAGAAGAAGAAGCTCGTGAACATGGCAAAGATTAAACTTTCATTTCTGTGAAGTCTACAATGGTGGCTAACATGGAGAACAGTTATTCTAAGCCAGTTTTGAAAATGGACTTTCACACATGGGTAAAAACTTACAAAGAAAAAAAAMCAAACAAACAAAAACAAACAAACAAAGAAAATCAACCAAAAATGTAACCAACCAACCAATGAAAAAATATTCTCCACTGAAATTCAGCTTTATTATCCTTTACCTGTGGGACAACCTGGGTAAGAAGTCTAAGATTAATGAAAGGAAACAATCTAAACACTGGGAGTCTTGTAAGAAAAATGTAGATATTATTTTCCCAAAGTATATCTTCATTTTTGTTTGCTAATTAGCTGTGATGAGCAGATAAAGGTCCCTTGCCAAGACTCAGTTGAAAGTCTCTTTCCATTCAGTGGTTGGCATAGTGATGGAAAGAGAGTCTTCTTCACAGTCCTCAGAGTAAAGCTGCATTTTGGCTCATGCCGGTTAGAGCAGCAAACATTTATTAAGGCATGAAGGTACCTCACACTGTGCAATCAAATGGCGAACCATGTTTGATGACTTTGACCTTCAGCAATTTCTTCTGCAGATGAATTAGTTCACTGAATGAAGGTTTTCTCCATTAATCTCACTGTCCACTCATTTCTGTCTCATTTTTTCCATGATGTATCATTCCCACCATCTCAGATGCTCTCAGCAGAGGGTCACATACACGGCTTTGTGGCCAGACAGTCCAAAGGCAGATTTGCCCTAACCTGCTCTGGTAGCCTAAAWTGTACATGTAATTATTATCAGACCTTGATAAAGATGTTTTGCTTATGCCCATTATAACTCTAGTGAGCCTACCCAAAAGTCCAGGCTCAGACACTTCCTGACTTGGAGCCTTCTTGGAAAGCAGAGATAAAATTTCCAGTCTAGTTTTGTAAATGTGTGTTTAAAATGTGTACAGTTACACTGACATACACAGGCCAATAAAATTAAATTCCCTATTTAAAAAATGAAAATTATCCATTTTGTTTTTTCTAAGTGTCCTTTCTGGTTGAATGTAGTGCTATATTTTCCTAAAACTAACCTTTTCAAAGGTCTGTAATTATCTTGAAAYGCATTTCCTGATTTATGATAAGGAGTGGATTATATTAAAAATGGGATGATGACTTAATTTATATTCCAGATCTGATTCACCTTTAAAACTGTATTTGGTTTTGCTTTCTGGATGCTTAGGAAGATAGAATATTTTCCTCCTTCTAAGGACATGATTTAATGATTTATTGAGAGTCCTTAACTCCCACTGATGTCAAAACCATCACACAAGGCCAGCTCCCAGCAATACCTTAAAGGGAACTGGAAAATTTCTGCCAAGGCATCACTACATCAGAAACATTGTTAGAGAAAAAGTGGCTCCCAAAAGTGACTTTCACTTCCCAAGAAGAACTACACCTTTCTTGGATTGTATTTCTCTTTGGTAGGTTTTTCAGCCAAGTGCTGCCATTTTCTATCTTTTTGCAATTCAGGTGCACCTCTATAAAAGTCAAAGTTGGCAGAGCATTTCTTTCAAGAAATATGAGAGAGAAAGACAGCTTGGAATGGGTTGGTCCTGGTGTGCACCCCTGAAGAGCAAAGGAAGGTTTTTAGCTTTCCTAGATGCTACAACATGGTGTCACACAGAAAATCATACACTGATGTGCTACCAGAGAAGTCAGGTAGATCACTGGCCCTGTGCTGCATTTGCATCAGGAGCACAGGCAGCTCGTTCCTGCCTTGTGGTAGCAGAGGGGTGATACTGCTGACTAACCAGTGACTCTCTGTATTGCACTACCCACAAATAGCCCTGCTTTCAAAAAATGTAATTATCTGCTTCTTCTTTGATGGGCTGATAAATGGGACTGGTTTTGGACAMCATGAGAACAAGGTGGTAGTGCTGGACTGCCAAATAGAGCTCCCACACGGATCACGAGGGTACTGAGCCAGGATTCTTCACAGTGAACAGTGCAAACAAAACCCCTTGTCTTTGTTCTAGTGACTGTTTATTCTGTACCTCTGCTTTCTGCCATAGCAAATCCATGGATTTCTGTTGTGCTTTCCTCATCCCAGTGACAAGTCCCACATACTGCCAGGCAACTATTCACAAGATCTTTGTTTTCGTGCTCCAAGGGCAAGTTTCCCACCAATGTCTTCATTCACAGTTGAAATACAGAAGACAGTTTCCAACCAGCTAGCTCAGCTTCATTAACAAAAATTTATTTTCATTAGGTTCTTTCTAATTCTAACCACTAGACTAGCAGCCAAATAAGTGACAATTACTTATGGGCTCTGGGATTGGTTATAGACACTCTGTCACCTGTGTAGACACATACATAAAGAGAACACAAATTACTTAAGCCTAAATATCTGCCAGCAAATAAGAATCTCACTTTGAAAAGGCATAATACTGTTAATAGGCTCAATCCCAGAAAGATACAGAGTGTGAAATTAATAGCTCTGAGCTCAGCAAGAGTGCCTTGTTGTATACCCACTGCTGATGTAGAAAACTGTTCCTGAACAACTGTTCCTGTTCTCCTTCCACTCCTGAAGCACATGTTTCTCAGGGCAACATTTTACTCCTGTATAATTTGACTGTTCTGCCTCATTCCTTAACATTTGGGAAGGTAAAAAAACCCAAACAACCACACCACACACAAAAAMCCCACAAATAAACAAATAAACACAACAACAAAAGACACCTCTCAATTCACTTCTATTAAAACCTTAGGATATGCATAACTTGGCATAAATAACATAGGAAGTTTACAAACAAATTAATCTGTCTAATTATTAAAARTGTTGAGATAAATAATTCTTCTATCAATGAAGCTAGCTGCATATCTCTCCAGGCAAACAACACCACCATCACTATTTAGATATACAAACACATCCTTTATACTTAGCACTTTTAAATGGTGTTGAGCTATGCATGCTAGTTACATCTATATTGGTAAATTAAACTTGTTAACCATGACTGTGTTAACAAATTGTTGAGAAATAATAATTGAAATTAGACAGATCTACTCCAAGGGGCTTTCTAGTAATTTAACTAAAGAAAAGGTCAAGGTCCAGAAAGAATCAAGTATTCCCAGAATTCATCTGCAGCAAATCAGCCCACATTGCAGAATGGGCTGTAATGGCTCTGACAGGCAAAGGGACTCATCTTGCCTCACAACAACGTATGATGAAAACACATAACTCTTGAAGCTTAGAGGTTAGCCACAGGTTGTGCAGAGCTGTAGCAAGTGGCATTACAGGGAACCGCCACACTTGGACTTGCTTCACAGGAGGTGCATGTCTGCAGGCAAAGGCTGTCTGCACACAGCTCTGTCCGGATCTAACTTAAACTAGATCACATGGGTCTAACTCACCACTTCTCGCCTTTCTGCACTGTACCAGAGGTGCTGGCAAGCATTCAGGGGTGACAGATTTTGCTGCCCTCTTTTAAGCCTGTTTGGAAACAGGTGTGCAGCTTCAGATCAAGGAATCCACCTCCATGCTCAAAGRGGAGGTACTGCCAAACTGGCAGTACTCCTCCTTTCTGCCCACCTGACCCATACCTCTAGCTCTTTGTTGAGATATTTATATTTATTTATTAGATAGATTTACTTTTGGTAGCTACCAGTGCAACGTAATGACTGGAACAAGCAGTAGTTTTAGAAGGAATGAGCTTTATCAACTTTGTGCAAGCACCCTTTGAGTGCCAATCAAACACTGAAAACAGGGGCATGAAGAAGAGACAGATCTGGCACACAGGGTTTACAGTATAACAAACCAGTCTGGGGAAGAGCTAGGCCAAATTCAGAACTACCTGGCACTGACAGTTTATGAAAATATACTGGTCTGAAATACTTTTTTTTCCCTTTAATTTCTCCATTCCTACATTTGTCATTTTCGTCATCTCCTTAAGGATCATTCACACCTTGTACCAAGAGTATAAAAACCTAATGATCATCTCCCTATTGATCACCTCATGGCACCCAACATCCATGCACCCTGGGCACCACTTCTGTTACACTCATCCTTCCAACAACAGCTTTTCCCCCAGTACTTCTGGACAAGTCAAGCCTCTTCCCTGGTTTTCCTGTTGAAAAAGTAGTTCTAATCATTGTCTCATTTGGAGAAAAGAGGAAGCAGAGTCAGAGCATAACGGGGTCTGTTTAGTAACTGAAATTCGTCTTATGCTTACAATAATTAACACTTGATTGCATACTATCAAACACCTCCCACGCATGTCAGTGTCGGACTGTTTGCTACTGCCATAGCCATAGCCAGCATTTTATAATGGAGCTGTCAATTATCAGGAGTTTCCTAACAGTACCTTATTTTTAATTTTTTTTAATACCTSCCCTTATTTTTCTTCTCAGTGAAGTGGGCTGTGAGTCCTCCCACCACTTATGGGTTTCACACTGGTTATCAGGACTGTCAGTACACAAAGCACAGGAAGTGGGGTGTAGTGACTGTGGATGTGACTACGTGCATGTGGAACACGACCGCTAAAAGCAATGGTGTGCATGAACCTTAGCTAAAGTTATGAAACGTGCTTTTTTTACCCTTCTTTAGTTGTATACTTTTCCTCTTAGAAATCTCATCTTCAAGCATAACAAGTTTTTGGGGAGCTGCAGTCAGAAAGGCCTTCTTTTACACTTTCTAAACATATCTGGAGAACCATTAAGGAAAGAAGAGCTTCTGTTTACAATTTTTCCTTGTTCTTTGTAACTCTAATGATTGAAGTTGGTTTACATTGTAAATGAATGTATTTATGTTTTTCTATCAGCTGTCACTCTATAATCTTACTGTCCAAATTTATTCTCTTTATTCAGGAAAAAAA
>RAHM01000061.1:1420728-1497900 GCA_003713295.1 Parotia lawesii
AAGGGAAGGGAAGGGAAGGGAAGGGAAGGGAAGGGAAGGGAAGGGAAGGGAAGGGAAGGGAAGGGAAGGGAAGGGAAGGGAAGGGAAGGGAAGGGTTGGGTTCTTTAATTTTTTTAAAGGAGGATCATTTTAGAGAAAAAAGTTCTCTAAACATAATGAAGTCTCAGAAGTTGAAACCAAACCCAGAAATATAAATAAAATTATATTGTTTAAAACGTGTGTTATCCTTTGTTCAAAACATCACAAATAAAAGATGTGTCAAGTGACAGTTAGGCTAATCTTTCACAAGAGAACTGTAGTATGCACCAACATAAAACTGAGACTATCCACAAAGCTTAACCACTTGATTTCATAAGTAACTGACTTCTATTTTAAAGACTTCAATTTGTTGGACAAGAAGGAAGTGGTAAGCCAAAGAGTGATTGAAATCTATGATCCATCACCACAGAYGGAGCTGATGCATGGTCAGTGTAAAAATATAGAGTAGTAAAACAGAAAATGAGATAAACCAGATAGTACAAGATGGTTGCTTATTTGCCTGTGAATCATGAGAAAGTGGTGACTTCATTGCACATGAAACCCCRTAAAATGATAATAGGTCTGTAGCTTTCACATGCCCAAAGGACTGTGCAGGCTGTGCAATTGAAATTGCTCTTGGGAAACAACGTGATTGCACCTCAACTGCCCAATAGGGCAGTTATTTCTGGCAACCATGGATTGCAGGCATTTAGAGGGTAAAATATGCCTCTGAAAAGATACCTGTACCATCCTCAGTGGGATGTCGGGTGCCTTCTTTTCCTATAGCAGTGCTTACTACAACTTCTCAGCCAAGAGTTTGCCTCAGAGCACACCAGCAAATGCCTATTTCTGTATGTCTACAGTATACGACTCCTGCACAGACATACCCTCAAATGCCCATTATACCAGTCTCACCATATTTTTCCATGGAAACAGAAATAAACACTGTTTAAGGAGATGACAAAGGCTATTTTCCTGAYAGCTTTTTATAGCAAAAAGGTGTATAAGAARGAGTCTTGACAGGTTAGATATATTTAGGTCATGAAACCATTTATTTTGTTCAATATCTCTAGAAATGACTGCATTTTGGCATCTGCAGGTGACTGTGACAATGAAAAACTGCCAAAGTTAATATATGTTGTGTTATTCCTGAGCAGTGTCAGAAATTTATAAAAATTTATAAAAAGCATTTGCAGGGCACTGCTAGCACTCCTGCAGCAGAAGTGGTGGAAATTTGGCAATTGCTGCATATGACATGGAAGAGGTATGCACGTCTCCCTCTGTTATACAGTTGTCTTGAAACCATGCAAACCTCCTTCAGCCGAATAAATACAGGTGAAGACAGCAATATTTTGTTCTAGTGTCTCCAGGACTGCGAAACTGTTTCTGAACTGAAAATACAGTTTCTTCTCAAGGTAGCCAGGCCTACTCTGCTTCAGTGAAAAAGATCTTCTTTTCTTCRAACTTCAGACTTTGCTCTCCACAATCCCACTCCACGAAGCAAGAATAATTTGAATACTGATGAGCCACATGGAAAAGTTGAGGAGAAGAAAAACAAAAGACCACTTCTGTTATCAGAAAAGATATCGATTTTATTTTCTTGCTGACAGATAACACATACACACTGCCTGTCGCCTTTCCCCCCACCAAAAGTACTGAAAATTTATCTCATATTTTTAATACATCTCCTGGCATAATGATTAACAATGTTTTTCTCTTTGTCCAAATCTGTCCTGCAGACACTGGTTGGCCTTGTCATCTCTCAGTTTCAACACCTTTGCAGCCTTGGATAAAAGTCATACAGCTGAAGAAGATACTGTCTCCAAGCACCTGCCCTTCCCCCACTAAGCTGAGATGTCTGCCTCATAAATCAGCTCTCAGWTAACATGATGAGATGAATCAAAAAAAAAACCAGACAAAAAATTSTAACAGCAAGGGATTTGCCCATTGCCAGTAACATCTTCAATGTTGAAACAAGCTGCTCAATGCACAATACTGCAATGCACTTCAGCAGCTTCTAATCACAAAAAGCTTCTCTCAAATACCTACTCTCTGTGCCCAGTCACTGTTTTCATGTCTATCCCTGAATATTCCATATTCTCCAAAACTATTGATTAAAAAAAGTCTAATAAGTCTAATTAATGCTAATTATAAT
This sequence comes from Parotia lawesii, assembly GCA_003713295.1. NCBI lineage: Eukaryota > Metazoa > Chordata > Aves > Passeriformes > Paradisaeidae > Parotia > Parotia lawesii. The sequence goes on from RAHM01000061.1 coordinate 1,422,902, forward strand.
AAYCATTAACATAATTTTTTCACATCCAGAACAGGTTCTATCCTCTTAATTTTCCTTAATGAGAAGGTTTTCCTGAAGTGTTCTTTATTTAATGTGAACATACTGTAGCAAGTTTTGTTCTTCCACACARGTTTGTGATTTTGAAACCAAAAAATTAAAGGAGAAGTAACTTTATATTTAATCCYGAAGTTTCAAACTGGTAGAAGAGTTTGAACATAAAAATCTATACATATGGTCTACTATATAACGTAAAGACTATGGGGATAAAGCAAATCTCAGCAGAGTTTATTGGTACTCTCCAGTGGAACTGGGACAGTTATAACTCAGCAGACACACTTACAGGTCCAGACACCCATGTGTTTTTCAGCACATTTAGGCTCTTCAGCACTCACTAATTTTTATTACTTGAGCCCTTGCTAGTCATACATAACAACAAAGGAATCCAGTGCAGAGATCTCTCATTCTGCTATCAGAGTTTGCTCTGCATGAAAGAAAGTAATTTAGCTCAGAGATTTCACAGACAACCTAAAACTTGCAAGGTTTTTCAAGAGGTTAGGATCTTGTGTCCACGAACTCAGCACCAAGGAGCATGGTTGTACTTCTCAGTAAGAGAGGGCCAGTGTGGGAACCACACACTGAACCCCTGGTCAGCCACCCTGTGAAGCCACTTCTCACCTCTGGTTTGGACCACTTCAGCAAGCACTCTACTGGGCAGTGCCCGAACATCTCAGTTCATTACAGTCAAGGATGCATTTGTTTTGGCTCTCTCCCAACAACACAGCCTTGTAACAGCRTCCTAGTAGATGCTGCATCTTCGAACACACCACATCCTGAAACATAAAACATATACCTTCTAATTTGTATGCTAAAAACACTYGTCTGGTGGGTTGTAACGCAGACCCTGTACTATTTCAGGCAGTCTGAACAGCAAAGAGACATAAACATGTCCTAAGGCCAGAGGGTACCCAGGAGACGTTAAAGCCAGTTTATACTTAGTGTCCATTTGAGATGGTGCRTTGAACATATGGTCCCAGGGTTGATCTGAGCCTGTGATGTTTTCAGCAATACAGGCATTGCATAATGCCCACTCTCTTCCTGGATGCCACAAAGTCCCAGTCTGAGGCTGCCCTTTGTAAAATCCAGTCTTTCAGGTTACAGCTTCTTCACATGGAGATGCGCACGTACACACAAGTCAAGCTATCATTTTACAGCACAAGGGATCCTCTGCACGAGCACATGGCATATGCAATCAGGCTGTGTTTATTCCCTCTGGCTCTGAGGCCATCTGGCACTAGTGAAGTCTATTATCATCCAAAAAAGGGTGCCCGCATCCAAACTACATGTTGGGCATGGTGCCTGGCCCGTGCTAATTCTCAAAATATGCCCAGGAACTGTTTGGAAGAGGCCTGGGCTGACTGCCCGGGGGCAAACCATTCCAAGGACTGCTCAAACAATTTAACAGTGTAGACAATGGAGTTAGTGCCTGGGACGGTCTTCTGGCACTGTGGAATTTCCAGTGTAAGCAGAGCCTGCAGCTGCAATGAAAAAGGCTGATTCTTTCATGGAGCACACTTCTCTCTGAGTGGCATAAAGCACTTTACATCTACTGCATGTTAAGAGTGTCTTCAGAGATCAAAAGATTTCTGGAAGTCAAACTGCACATATTTTACTGTGTCCTGGGAACACTGCAGACTGAGCACTTGAAAGTATAATAATGAACTGATATAAGAAAGATCCATTTGTAATATTTGTCACTGTATGTTCAATACAAGTGGGCAGAGCTCTAGAGGAGCACAGGCAAGCCAGGTTACCAAGGGGTGTGCATAGGAACAAGCTGGCATGAGCCAAGAYATAGAAAGGATTCAGCTGAGGAATCTAAAGCCAAACAGCTTTCAGGATGTTGGAGCGTCACATCCATGCTGGTGAGCACGGTTTTCACTTCTTTGGTTTTCTCAGGTTTGTGAGGAGACCACTTACAAATAAAGGGAAAGAAAAAAACAGGAACGCTTTAAAGGTTCTTCATGCAAACTATGCACTCTGTAGCCATTTTAAACAAAGTAAGACAGGCAAAAAAAATCATATTTTCCCATTTATCCTAGATTAAAAGCTAATAAACGGAAATAAAAGTTTCTATAAACACAAATTGTTTTTCAGATTCCAACATTCCACCATTCCAACATGGAGATACCGCAACACAAGATGCTTTCAAAACCCCATTTCTTCTATTTTTGTGGTTAGTCCTAGGAAATGGGACAGTATATGGCTCTTGTAATAATCAAAGGCATTTTCTGAAATAATCAGAAGCATAGTTGGCTTTAACATCTTCCCTTATCAGCACACATGTACACCCACGGGACAGCGACATTTCACATGGCAATAGCCAGTGTACAGAAACACAAGAGTGGAAAGGACTCCCCTGGACTCAGCTGTCTGCGACTGCAGCTGACCATGCCATATGGTTCCAAACATTTATCAAGCTCCACCTTCRCAACTAGGTTATTTGCCTCCAAGACAGAGATGTTCCTGAATTTTAGCTCTCTGACAGTCAGAAACGTGAAGTTACTCACAGCAAGTGCATGCCATTGCTCCTCATGCCATCACTGTCATTGCTGAAATCTCGCTGCTTCCCCCTCTGCTACTCACAGAGACACGGCCTTCCCACTCGCAGACTTGGGGCCAACCAAATCCCTTTACAATATGTTGAGGCTGTTGACGATAAAGCTCTTTGCACTGCTAAAGGCAAACCTTCAATAACTAGCACATATTTTTGGCAAGGAGTTATCCCATCCAGATATCAGATTGGCTTGGCACAGTCTTCCTTTGAAAGATAGGTTGCATTTTTTATCTTTCACAGTAATAGCTTTCACTCTTTTTTCTAGTAGTCTCAAACTACTCAAGTCAGACTAATGGACATGAAATTTTTGCTTTCCCTTTCATAGACACAGGTGTCACAGAAAGGGTGAATATAAGGATAATCTCATGAGCTCACAAAAACAGTGCTAACAAAAATCATAGCAGTTCTTTATATTTCCTTGTTTCTTATTTTCAGGTTTATTTGTGAGGATTTTTTTTGGATTTTATTGTTGGTTGGGGGTTTTTAGTTATAATTTGTATAAAGAGTCAGAAAAAGAAGCTAGTACAATAGTGCAGAAAAACATTGAAAATTTAATTTTTTAACCTTAAGCTCTGCACTAGCTTAAATTATAGAATAAAGATCTCTCATTTATAAGATCAGATTTTGTCACTGACATTTTCGTAAAGGAAAACATACAAAATCTAGGGGTTTCTTTGAGAATCAGCAAATCCCACTGATTGAAAATCCACAGGAGTCTCAGAGTATTACTGCAGTGTGGGTATTAGTCAACAGCTTTAATGAGTTGACTGCCTAAGAGTCAATTCACTTGCAAGTTTCGGTGAATGTGTGTCCTTCTGCCTCTAAAGCTGAAGTGGTCTTAGCAGATCATAAAAGAAAAGGCGCTTTTCCTCCCCATTACCGAAGAATTCTTAAGTAGACTCATGGACTTAATTTAAAGGATCTGGCAAAATGAACATTCAATGGAGAAAGTTTCAGCTGAAAACAATTTATTTGTGAATGCTATAAGTCACTTTAAAAAAAAAAAGGGACTGGAAGTTAGACGCTAACCATAACTAGCAGACATTCGTCCACCCAGATTTGCTGAGAAATTTTCAGGGTAGAGCTTTCGGTACCCTTGATCTGTGTATGCTGACTACTACATCACGCACCACGTGTGTGAATCGCGTGAGACGTATCACGGGTCGGCAATCTGAGCTTCTGGCTGTGGGCGCTGCTTTCGAGTAAAACCGCAGGCAGAATTGCTGTCACAATTATGCCAGCGTTTAACCTCATTTCAGTTCGTTTATATTTAAGTTTTGCTGTCTTCCCAGAGCTGTGCATCTCTTACGACAGCTACTGTATTTGGGCTAAGTTTCTGTGTTCCTTCCAAGTTTGCATAAATCACAAGCTGTGGCTGTCTGGTATCCAAATGGACTTTTTTTGTCATAAGCAGCTTCTACCACTTCCATCAAACACAGGCCTTTTCTTACTTTTGACACCTACATAACTGCAACGATTTTTTTTCTCTCAGTTCATGTATTCTTCTGATTTCCCTTAAAATTTCCTTAATATAATTCTGTGTGCCTTTTACCTTTCTGCCACCATCTACTTTCTGAGATTACCAGGCAATTCTCGCACTTTTCTTTCTTCTGGTGTCCTTTTTTTAATATAACTGTCTCTTAGAATTTATACAAGTAGACAAAAGTAAACATCAAGCTGCACATACACCTAGATATTTGCATTGATATCCAGTGTAATTACATTTATCTACCTTTTCTTTCATGCTTTTCTGGTCATGGTTAATTCCGTTTGGTTCTCTGTGGCCTACCTCTTCAGTGAGCCCTCAGATTTATGCAGAAATTAATTCAGTAGTCCTGTGAAACTGAAAAGGTAAACTTTCCAGGGTATGAACTATTTGCTTCTCTCACATTTGTCTTTATTTGTTTTTGTAGAGTGCTATGTATGCCTAAGTTTGAAATACTAAGTACCAGGGCCAATGCTGTTAACTCCTCAAACCCCAAAGTCACATGTCAAGTTGATTTTCAGGCTGAATATTCTGCATAAGGTCAGTTTACCTCAGTCTGGGGGACAGGATAGCTCCGGGGACTGGATTCATGCCTCTGTCTTCATTTAAACATGGTGAGGTATCAAATGCCTGGATGAACGTGGCATATTGTATGAATAAATTGTTATGTTAACCTACTTGAGGGATGCCAAACAAAAGCAGTATTTTGAACGTTTGTCATCTTTAAGTGACAAAATTTGTTGTGAACATGGCGTCCAAGTTCACATCACACACACATACACGCAAAACTCCCACTGGCTCCTGGTGCTGCTACATAGACTTGATGAGTTTGCAAAGAAAAACTGCTCTTGGAAAACTGTCTTGGGAGTGGATTCTGTCATCAACAGAATCACACAGTTTCTGATGAATATCTATAGTAATTCAGTAGTTCACCACACAGAAGCACTTTATGTCAATGATACCATACTGTCTCATATCGAATAACATTTCTCAGGGCAGCCATACATATCTAGAAAAAAAAATAAATTATGAAGCATTACTGAAAGATTAATCAGCCAAAAAGACAGAGACCAGAGATTACTCACAAGCTGTGCACAAGAAACATTCTTCTTCCCATTTTGGAGGTGTACTCTGTAACAATGTTGAGTCCCCATCTTGACGTACTCACAGTTACTCAGGCCTCCCTTCCCTCACAGCTCTTTATGTGCCTGTGGTTTGGGAGCTCCAGCCCTCGCCCCGTAATCAAACGTGAGACTCAGTGGTCACTTAGGAAGAGCTCTCAGAAGGAGCAGTTGAAGACTCTGGCATGATGGGACCTCCCTGACAAACCCAGCTCTATGGAAGCACTGTCATCCCTCAATTCCATCCGCTACAGACCGAGAGACCCTTCCCTGTATTGCATCCCCCGACCCTTCCACCGCTGCAATTTTCTTCTGTTCTTGACCTACTTTGCACAAATATTCATTCACTCATCACTGACAGAACTACAAATGACAGTTTCTTTTCTCTCCTTGCCTCTGTCTCCTGAATCCCTTCTCCACTTGTACGTCAACCTTCTCTCTATTTTATTGTTATGTTTTGCCACATATAAATAGATATCTCTCTGCATCTGACCTTTGGTTTGCAAAGCCTTCTCCGCCCTATGGCTCAGGAGAGGCCATTTTGGTCTTTCTGGTTTTGCAGTTCTCCCAAGAATGTAATTTCCTTGGGAAAAGGAAAAAGCAAAATTTAAAAAAAAAAGAAAGCAAATCTTCCCCTTCATATCAAAATCCATTCATCCACTTCTAATTTTAGTTTCCCTTAGCGAATGCTACCCTGTAATTAAAACATTGGCAGATGAGAATATTATAGGGCCTTGCAGTTCAAGTGAACATTATTGTTAAACGTAATAATTTTGTGTCTGACAGTCTAGTAAACTGACTGAAAACATGTAGGACCATCCAGATTGAGGCTTGCAGGGACCAGTTTACACTGCATCATTCAGACTCTGTTTCCACAGGTAGTATTTGCAACAGGACTAAAACCAACATGCAGCTGATAGAGGACAACATACCAGGGCCAATGCTGACCTCTACCAGCAGACGTCTTAACTTCCTTTTCACGAGGATGCTGTATAACTTTCTTGGAAACCTTTCATTCACAGACGTTGAGTGTCAAGTAACAGAACCATTGCAGAACCAAGCTGCCAAAATCGTTTACTTCCCACTGCCTAAGTACCCRTACTCCACAGACCTCTCGTTTTCCTAACCTGAGTAGAAGGATTCAAATTAATAAGTGCCGTGCTCAACAAAACAAACGCCAGTGTCCACAAGCATTTTTACTAGGAGTTCCACTTACAGGAGACTCCCTGCGGCCACTCATTCCTATCCTCACTGCCTTCCATTTCATTGGTCATTCCTTCCATCCCCAACCCCATTTCTGTCCCAACCCTAGATACAGCGGCACCAGCAAATCTGAGGGAGCTGTGAGCAGCTTTGTAGAGGTAGGAACAAAGGCCTGGGGAAGGGCAGCCCCTCTTAAACATGCTTTATGAAGATCAGATTGTTTCAAAGAGCAACTATCCCAAGACAATTTGAACATTTTACAGATGACATATACCTGCGACAGGACTAAACAGGGATTTTGTCTTTATTACATCAGCAAGATGCAAGGGTGCAAATCCTAGTCAGTCTTATACCCATCTGTTTTAGAGATTTTAGCCTGACAACTGAAATAATACCACCGATACTTCTGTCAAGTAGAATAAAATGAGCAAGCTCAGGAATATGGGTAAACTTCAAAAAGAAGAGCCCAAGAGGGCATTAAAAGTTTTATCAGTCCCTAGAAAATCAGCAAGAATGTGAACACCCAGAGCACAGCACATTACCTCCCTACTCTTTCCTCTCAACTACCYTGCAATGCAGAAGATTTAGCCACATGTATCAGCTTTCATCTTTACGTTTTCTCTTGCACTGAATATGAGTCAGAATTTTTTCACAAAGCAGATCAGGACTTAGGGAAGGTGGCAGGAGAAATGGATCATGTATCTTCATGAGGAAGAGTATCCTTTTCTTATGAGGAGAGACTGTAGGAGCTGGGCCTGTTTAGTCTAGAGAAGAGAAGACTGAGAGGCAATCTCATCAAAACATAAATATATCAAAAGTGGGTGCCAAGAGGGTGGTGTCAGACTCTTTTCCGTGGTGCCCAGTGAGAGGGTGAGGAACAATGGCAATAAAATAAAACACAAGCAGTTCTACCTCAACATAAGGAAGAATTTATTTACATTGAGGGTGGCAGAGCCCTGGAACCGGCTGCCCAGGGAGGTTGTGGATCTCCGTCTCTGGCAAATTCCAAATCCACCCGGACAGGTTCCTGTGCAACCTGCTCTAGGTGACCCTGCCTTGGCAGGGGAGTGGGACTGGATGATCTCCAGATGTTCCTTCCAATCCTAACAATCCTGTGGTTCATGCCACACTGCCTGAAGGTAGGAATGCAGGGCTGTGCTTTCTTCTAAAATAAGGAGCAAAATTGTAAGACACTGGCTGCTTTTTGTTAGGATTTATGCAGATGAGTAATTCTTTGCTTTGCTGTAAATGCAGGAGAAACATATTTTTACATAAAGAAATAAAACAGGCTTATTTAAATAGAAAACAACATTGCTTTTTAAACTTTCCCAACCAGTTTCAAAAAACTCTACCTAAATCCCTGGCTTGCATTCACATTTTACTGATGAAACACAGTAGAGTAAAATAYGAATAGAAGTATTCAAATTGTGCTGTATCGGTTTTAAACTGATCTCTCTGCAGCCACTTTAATAGCTCTTTCTTTGGGAATTCTGTTGTCACAAAGCTCCTGTAGGGGTTTCCTGGTAAATTTCCTTGGCCTCTTAGTCCCTGTACAGATGATGTGCTGTCCTGCTCAATTTGGTATTAGCTATCAAAAGGAGATGGTATGTTAATCAATGATGGGCTTAGCTTTCTACCTTCAATTACAGTTTTCACTTAAAACGTTGCAGGACCAGCCTGTTTAAAGTCTTCTAAATATTAAAATTTGGAGTGTTTTGCCTGTGTTGAGTGAATCTGGGCTATGGAGAGACATCCAGTATTTCTTGTATCCGTAGTGATCCACAGAGCAGAAGTTCAGTGGAAGTACCTAGTAGGAAAGCAGGCTCTTAACCATAAGTTTCTCTCCCCTGCTCTCATCTGCATGCATTGCACCACGCCAAGAGGCAGACAGCTCTCTCACTCATTCCTCCAGCCTGCCCTGGGAGCCTTCAGTGCCTTTTATAAACTCATTTCTCATGCCTGGGAATAAAGGGTTAGTCTTCCAGATTCCAGCTGAAGTAATGCATTGACCAGGTCATGAAATCCAGCATCTCTCTTGCATGTTCCCTCCTCCTGAGAAGCAGTTCACTATCTTACTCCGAAGAGATTTTAATGTGCAAACTACATGCCAGAGGAGAACACTACACACCCATCCAATGTGCACAGAAAGCAGGATGAATCCACTGACTGATGTGTTGCTACATGACATGAGCTTGCTGCTACTTCCCGGGAATATTGCCAGTGAAGGTATTCAAGGTCGTCTTGCACAGAAAAGAGACATATCACAAACGCATGCATGATTGTTCCTTGAACTACAGCTAACTTCGCAGAAAGCTGAGTTAATCTTGGCCAAGCTAAAATAAAATATTCCAGAGACTAACAGTATTGTGCAGGGGAGCTACAGAAGCTGTCCAAATGGTTAATTAACAGTACAAGGAATAGAGGGCAAAATGTTAGTGGTGGAGAAGAGCTTAGGCATCCAGTTAGAGAAAAGCATTTCATTGTATTCCATCATTTCAAAAGCAGGCATCTATAGAACCAGCCTGCTGCATATGGGTCTCCTTTTGATGCCCTGAAGGATATTCCCCAGCTCATCTAGATAGTGCTTGGCTTACTTTAAGGTTAAGTCTACTTTAAGTTCAGATGCGTATGTGGACATTCTTGTCAGTCATATTGCTATAATTTGCTATAGAAAAATAAAAGTGAGGCCGCCTGAATGAAAGTGTACAGATCATATTAGACTAAGTGAGAGCTTCTGTTCAGTTTGATCCAAGCACAGAAGTTTATGTGGCAATAGTGCATAGTAAAACAGATAGAACAGATGGCAACAAAATCTCAGTTTTCAGGTTAGGTACATGAGCTCATATCTTATCATCTAGGATTAATATCATTACAGTACAAAATCCTTTCCTCAACACCCAAATTTCCAAACATTAATCTTGTTCAGACATCCTGAATTGCTGCTGTATAGAAGTCTAACAGTACTAAATTTTCTTCTTGGCATATAAACATTTTCACAGTCAGAGCTCTTTGTGTAAAATGTCATTCAAGTTTGACAACTTAGTGGAAGACAGCAATTCCCATCCAGGGGTATCCATCCCGTCAGCCAGACTTGAATCCCATGAATTTTGTGTGCGCTAAATTAATTTTCTTGGTTTGTGACATGTGAAACCTGTTCCATACTTGAAATACTCTAGCTACAGTTACAGTTTTTCTGGATGAGTCTGTATCCTGGACAGAGCAGCAGTCACAGCACAGATCATTAAAATGGATCAACTGGGCACCTAAGGTCTGGATCCACTTTGCAGGATTGATTCCTTCTGACATCCTTGCCTTCTCTTCAAAGTCTCACCACCTCTTAGCAGTTCTCCTGCCTTACAGGAGGTAGGTCCTTTTTCTGAGGAAATAGCTCATGGTGTATGTTTCAATAAATGAATTCCAGAAGGAACACATACTTCTAGCCCACAAGCTCTTGGGTATCTGACCTGAATAGATGAAGCAGCAAGCCCCTCAAACTGTGCAATCATCTCCCCTGGGCACAAACCAACTCAACAGAAAAATTAATTCCAAAATGATTCACAACTAATTGTTTCATTCATTGTGAGCAAAGAGTTCTCAGAACTGTATTTCCCATAGGGAGAGGGAGAAGGGATATTTTAAGTATTAACCGCAGTTCAGGGCAAAATAAGCACTGAAACACTTCCCCAGAAGTGTTAGGTTGGGGTTTTTTGTTTTTCTGTTTTTTTCTCAGCTTGATTTTTCCATCTGTAGGTGAGAAAAAAGGTGAGAAAAAGGCAGAAGACAGATATGGTGATGGAAGCTGGAAAAGAAGTACAAAGGATTGTGTTAGCACTTGCATCCAGTCTGAACTATGCAAAATATCATGAGCTCTTGTGGACTGAAATGCTGTAGATGTGTACAATGCATGCACTTACACAAGCAGAAGAAAAACCCCTTGCTAGGTTTTTGGGGTTTTTTTCCCTATCAGCACCAGAAACATGAGTTTTGCCCCTTGCTAGAGGCCTGAACTGCTCTTGTGCACATTTTAGAGTATGATTCAGAAAAAGTTCTTTTTTTGTCACTGGCCCCATTACCTAATGTTTTTCAGTCCTGCCCAATAAAGATTTATTCATCTCATATGTTCCTGGTTGTGACCTTATGTTCGGCCACAGTTGGACTGCTTTGCACTCCAAGGCTCTTTCCTCGGCATTCCAAACCTGGGAGCTGCTGCGCCTGGGAAGACCAGCCTGCAGAGCCTCACTGGACAGTAAATCAGCCCTTGAAGGCCCAAACTTTTTAAATCAAGCATTCAGCCTCATCTGTTTTGTTACTGCACTAATACTGCCCTGAGGAAAATCACAAAGAAGAGTCCAATATATTTCAAATATGTTATTTAACTGAAGCATGTTTTCTTAGATTCAGTTTGAATATTGCAATACTTAACTTTTCTTTGAATACCCCTACGTGCTGCTTATGATGAAAGTATCTGACCTAGCTTTTCACTGAAAATAGGAACYCACCATGAGGGTTTACATGATTGAAGTGGAAACTGTACTTATCTTGCCAGCCCCCTCATCCGGACTTGTTTCACACTGAAGTTTTCTGCAGCAAAATCTCATCCTTCCACAAACTGTGTGCAGCTGTGCAGTCCAGAAAATCTGACTCAAAAGTTTTCTTTTAAAGCATTGCCCTCCTTCACTCTCCCTTGCTGGCTAGAAATTCACGAGGATCATCCCCACATTTGTTTCAATTCCTTCAGTATTTAGTTCCTCAATCCCGCTAGTTTTCCCTCCTGGTGAAACCCCAAGGCAAATCTTGTACTGAGAACTAGCAGTGACACTTCTTTCTCCTCTCAGGGAAACTCAGTGATTAACATAGGAGAGGCTCAGTGCTGACATATCTTAGCAAAGGTGCTGTTTCAGTATCATGAGATATCCACCTTCTAATAGTTATTTGACAATGATCTAAAGATCCATGATACTAATTGCAGCTAATTTCTCCTACTCATCATGCTGAAAGTGAAGTTCAAATTGTGGATTAATGGCCCTTTGCTGCTTATGAGGTTCTTTATGGCTAATTTGGCATCATCCGTCAAGCTTCATTCATACATTTATTGAACGAAATGAGCAGGGTTTAACCAGGGAAAGTGAGTTAATAAAAAATAATGAAGGATGTTTCTTAGACACTCTGAGGAACTCAGCACTTGAACCTTTCTACTTGCATTTACTTACCCAGATGACCATTTTACGTGATCTTCCATTTTTCTTTATTCTTTTTGCTCAGTATATTGCTTTTCCACATATTTCACTATCTGTAAAAAAAACTAAGACACCAAGAACAAAAGAAAAATAAGCTGTCATTATTATATCAGTGGTTTTGATAGGAGGAGGTGGGACTAGTACAAATTTGTTTTGTCTGCACTGAATTCACTGACTTTACAAGGGACCTGTCTTTTTCTCTTGGCTTAAGTAACAGAAAGTTGTGGTTGAGGTGCTGCCACTATATGAAAAGTACTTTCCAATGATCTGAGAAAGAACATATAYGAGACTAGAATCATTGTGTGTTTCCTCAAGAAGCAGAAGTTTACCATCATATCAAGCCTTTCCTTCAGATTTTCTCTATGAGAGAAAATTCAGCCGTGTTTGACCTAGAAACCTCAGACTTAACTAATAATAGCTGCAGAAAAACAGTTTTTAATAGGATTGCATTTCACAGTTTCAGAAAAACGTGAATTCCCCTCACTATGTGTGGATTCTCTAAACAGGAAAATCCAATTCCCTTTGGATTCTTCCCCTCTGAGCAAGTATGAGACTGAGTCATCCTCCATTTGTTTGTCTTTGATGACAAATATTACTCTCAACTTACAAACAATGTCAGCAGGAAAACAGAGCATCTGGAGCTTGCCCAGTTATACTTCTACCTTTCCAAAATGCTACATAATAAATATGCATATGGGTAATTTTAAACACTTTAATACCTTCACTGGCTTTAGCTGGGATGTTTGTAACATTAAAATTTGCTGAATGAAGACCATCATACTTACTGAAGCCATGCCTCTTTTTTGATAGCAATGTGGCATTCCTGGCAGTGAGACAGAAATTTCTTAGTTTAGACATACTCTTCTGGGACCACCATGACATTCAGGATTTAACACAACCACTTATGTTGAAGGGGCCACCTACACCCGGGTGGGTAAGTTTTTGGACAGACCACACTGTTCCCCTGCAGAGAGCACTGCTAAAACTGCCAGCCTTGTCTCTGAAAGCTGCTGATTCTCTTTGTGCACCTGTGAGTCCCAAGTGCAAGGTGTATGATGGAAACCGTTTGGAAACATAACCCACTGCAGCAAGCAATGGATCTAGTCTGGAATTTTATGTCTTCTTTCCTCTTTGATTCAATTACAGTTCTATCTGAAGCAGTGACAAAAGCACAATGCTGGAACTTCAGCTATCCAATTTAAAGGCAAATAATTCTGTACCAGACTACAAAATGCTGCACACAGAAAACATGAATATTAATGTATTGCAGTTTCAGCTGTCAGAGTCTTTTCTCCCTGCTGTATTTTGCCCTGCTGAGCAATGAAATAGGTGTTCTGTAGTGCCAGGCTCTTTTCACAACAGCCAGGATGAAATTGTTTCCTTGGTTAGACAGCTCACCCTTGAGGTATGCTCAAAGCATGTCCTTTTTTGCACATCTATACTGCAACTTCCAATTAGGGAGGCAATACAAGCACCAAGAGTCAGCAGGGGAGAGAATAAGACGTTCTTTGTCTCCAGACAGAAAATTAGTTGCTGAAAAAAAGTTAGGATTCCGCATATCAAAGTTCCTTTGCTTTTACTCGTGTGAGAGAATTCACATACATGTTCATGACTTTCCTAGAGCCTGCTGGAACTACAGCTCTCAGAATTTGGACTATTCAGAGAGCAGGGAATGTTTGTCTGATCCTCTGCAGTAACATTTTACGAAGAAAAGCTTTCTTCCCCCAAGAATATTCTCATCTGCAAATGAGACACAGACTCTTCTCCATCTGATAGAGGTTTTCCACTAAATTCAGTCTGGGCAAAATAACTAAGCAAATCCTGCTGTTATTCCTGCTTGCTGCTGTGTGTTGATCTTTTGTAGTCATTTCTAATGCAATATGAGAAGAGAAAAAAGAATATACTTTTCAAATAGGGGACAAAAATACACTGCACAAGATTATCTCCAAGTTGCTGCTCATCATCAAAGGTTGAGATGGCTGGACAGTGCTAAGGCAACACCAAGCAATTAACAACTTGTATTAAATATCCAGCAAAGCTCCATCTCAGCTGGGATTCTAAACCATGCCTTTGAGCAAATCTTTGGGGAAATCACCAGTAAAACTCCTATCCTCGTAGCTCATGGCTTTTTTTCTGAGAATACAAAACCGATTTGATTATTTTCAGGCTTCACAATATTCTAGGCTGTGCTCATGTTTGCAATAGATTGCAATGCCTTAATAATATGCCTGTTGTTTACTTGGAAGCAGAAAGGCTAAGCAGCACCTAGCTCAATCCAACATGAAATCTGAAGCAGAATTGGAGTTAAGTTTGAACCCTTCATGCCACCTTTGCAGTTTCTGAGTTTTCTTTAACTTTTGGCTTTGTGGCCTCAAAGTAACTTCAGTCAAAATATCTGAGCATTGTCAGGTTTCAGGTCAAAAGTATGTCAAAAGTAGAGTTTTACATGAATCCCACCCAACAGTAAATCCCTTCCTGCATTTGATATTCAGCCTAAGCTCCCTTGAAAAGTTTTAGGTTTTGTGGCAAATATTTCTCACAGCTCTAGGTTAAATAAAGCTGGAATGTTATACTCCTCTCAGCAGGTTTCATCCAAATCCCAGCCAATTTTACAGACATCCTCATGACTATGAGGAGAGTGGGTCAAGGCAAAGATTTTGTTGGTTTACAGTCAGATTCTCAAGCATTATGCACAGGACAGTGCCAGCCAGAACTATAAAACAAGACAGCAATTGTCCTTTTTTTTTTTTTCACTTACTAGTTTTACGTAGCAAATATTGAGGGCAAAGTTCTCAGTGAATGCCTCATGAAACACTTATCTTCTTTTAGATTCATTACTACAATAAAAAACATTTTAGAGTCACAGCAACAAATATTTTCTACAGTCTATTAAAAATGGTCAATTTTTCACACTCAAAGGCAGTCTCAACTCCCCAGTTCTGCTGCCACCTCCCTTCAAGGATGCCCAAATCCCCTCCTTTTATCCCAAGAAAGTCCCCCGGATGGTTACATTTCTGTAAATAGGTGCCACACAGCTTCCTTTGTCCCAACTACACAGAGAACCAGCGTAGGAAAATTCTGCACCAGAGGGACCTGGGAGGATAGATTGCAGAATCACTGAATGGGTCAGGTTGGAAGGGACCACAGTGGGTCATCTCCACTGAGGGAGACTCCACAACCTGTCTGGGCTATCTGTTCCAGTGCTCAGTCACCCTCACAGTTGCTCTTCCTCATATTCAGGTGGAACTTCCTGTGCTTCAGTGTCTGCTTGTTGCCTCTTGTCCTATTGCTTGGCACCACTGAGAAGGGCCTGGAAACATCCTCTGACACCCTCCTTTCAGATACTCAGAGACATGGGTGGGGTCCCCTCTCAGTCATATCTTCTCGAGGCTGAACAGGCCCAGCTCCCTCAGCTTTTCCTTGTAAGAGTGATGCTCCAGTCCCTGAATTGTCTTTGTTGCCCTTTGCTGGACTTGCTCCAGAAGCAACAGGATGCACAGTCTTCCAGGTTCAAACATGCATATCCCAGTCAGCAAAGACCTGACCTGACAAGATTTTTGTCAGAACTGTGGCATGACCATGCACCACAACCTATGTCTGTGCAAGGGGGCTCTGGTGGGTCCATCACATGAGTGAAACTGTGAAAACAGTAGCTTTGGGTGGTAGGTAGGCCCCAAATCTCAGGAAAGAGATGATGTTCTATCCCATGCTGAACTGTTTTTCTGAAGGCAGATTGCCTGCTTCAGACTCAGGCAGCAGTTTTCAGTGTTGTTATCAGCCTTGGAGAGGTTCCTGGACACAAACTTCCTAACACATAGGAATATGCCTCCTCAGTTTTGTCTCTCATTGTCATGAAGAAAGCCCAAAAAGTTATTTTACCACAATTTTCCTTGTCTTTTTCTTCATAGGCATTACCTAAAGGCCATGAAAACAAAAGTAGCTAAATATGAGGTGTTATATTCCTTCATTGGAAAATTAAATTGTTAACTCTTATCTGCAATGAAAATCTTTGTGCAACACTGCTTTTAATTTCTCATGAAGAGTAGAATAAAATATCTGAAGAAATTATATTGAAGACACTGCAAACCAGAAAATAACCTTTGCAACAGTCCTTGTTTAAATTATTTCAAACATAACACTTCATATTGCAAGTTCCCTGACATTCTACCTCTATGTTTGAACACTGGAGGCAAAGACTCTCCTTCACAAAAGAGAACATTTAATGTTTTCCATCACTCAAAGTGGCCTATAGGAAGAATAATCCAGCTGCTGGTAAACTGACGGCAAATTCTAGTCAKGCATGCATTCAGAGGACAACTTCCTGATCCCTATAGGCTTAAGAAACAATACAGCCTGTTACACCAGTGAGCAAATGAGGCCCTGTGGGTCAGCTCTGCAAAAACCACAAACATAGCACCAAACAGAAAGGATTACTAACCTCTATTCAAACAGGGCTCTCTTGGTAGGTTGTGTTACGCAACTTTTCCGAAAGCATGTTAGATATTGGCAGACACCAAGAAATATCATCCAAGTCCTGTTTTCTCTCTCTCTCTCTCTCTCCCTCTTTTTCTTCTTCCTTTAATATAGTCAGTCAATTTGGTGTCCTGGAGAGAGAAAAAATGTTCCATGAAGAAATCACTTTGAAGCTTAAATTTTCACTGCCAAAGCACTTGGGACACTTGTTTTTTCCAGTATTTCTCTAACTCTTGTTATCACTACTGCTGACTCATCTCCTGATGCCGAGGGAAAAACAGTTTTATGGGAACACGAAGAGGTCATGACTGAATTATTTTGGCTGTTATAAATGGCTCTGCAACTCATTCTCTGCACTGCTATTAAACAGATTTTCATAAATTCTGGACCAAAGCTAATACTCCAGAGTAGGAAGATTCCCAGAGAGGTGGAGAAGCATGTAGCCTTACCTYTGGAGCAGAAGCAGCATCTCTCAACCAGTTGTGGTGAACACCACGCTCCTGTGTACTGCTGAAGCACTACTCCACAGCAATTCTATTCAGTGCTCCCCAGTAGGAAAATAATATCTCCAACCTTCCTCTAAGTTCTTGTGAGGTGCAGTAAATCAGGACTGATACGTCAAGGCACTTCTGGAAAACATAAAAGCTCTGCTATTTTTCCTCTTTTTTTCCCTGCCTCCAAAGCTTGCCTACGGATTTTGTTTGTATAGAAACTAAAAATACCCACTGATTTTTTTCTCCCTCCTTCATAAAATCCCACATTCTCTCTGCGTATGCATCTAAATATATCCAAAAGCAAATAAAGTAATTGCAATAAATCACAATTTCAATGAATTTTACCTGCATTTGCTGCCTATAAATCTTAGTGAAGTTATGAAATAACTTTTTCATATACTTTAGCAGAAGTTATTTGTAAATTCCTTTAACAAAAACTTGTTCGAATATTATGCTGTTTGTGACTGGTTCAGTGTAAACATTTACAACAACATCATGTGCAACTGCTTCCCATTAATCAGTCAGATGGGTTGTGTCTATTTAAGTCTTTCTACTTTTCTCAAGATTTTAATCAAAGTATTAATCAAGAGTATTGATCAGATGTGTGTGTGTGTGTGTGTGTGTGTGTGTGTACATGTGAAGATGACAGGGATAGGTCATGAAGAGATATAAAACTGGAAAATCCCTTCTATTAAGAACCACTCCTGGATACTTTCCTTACCACGAGCTGCACTGTACAAGCCATGAGCTAGTAGGTTGTTCAGCTAATCCCCATCTGGTGAAATTAAAGAGCATTTTACACCTCACACRCTACAATGAATGTCAAATTATTTATAGGCAAAGGGACATAGTAACAGAGGGGAAGCTTTCTCCTGTCCTGAAATGGGTTTGCCTTGCAATTCTCACCCTCATCAGACAAAATATCTCACAAGCAGACAGAGCAATGGATGGGCTGGAGTGCTGCATTAAAGGGACACGGTGGCAGCCAGAGGACAAAGGCCATTGCTGCTGCATGTTGTGCATGAGACCATCCTGGGGCAGATGCGCCCTTTTCCCATCATGTACTGCAGTCACACCTACAAGCAAGGCAGACAGAAGAAAGCTGCTCAAGTTTGGCACCCTCTGAGGTTTTAGGCATGGAATGTTTGCTCCATCATTACTATTAGCACAAAGAAAGTTGTTCTGAACAGGGAAGAAGTCAAACTTTGTCTGCTTAGAAAGTCAAAGACTAGGTTGCCAACACAGTGTAAACAYGCCCAGCTTCGGCTGCAAGCTGACAGAAGGTCTTGAGGATCACAGTACCAGACATAATCACCTGCCTCTCTCCTAAATCCTATCTCAGATGTCCTCTTCCTTAATCAAGTTCTTGGTGCACTTTGTTCCATCTGTCAGTTACTTGRAACTGTCACTGAAATTTGGAATATTTTTCATTAAGACCTGCCCTGAGAAGTCTGGGATAAGCACAATGAAAAGAAAGTAAGAATAAACCTTCTCAGTACATGTTCAGCTGAGGGCTGATGGCATCAGCTTCTCCTGAGCTTTTCCAGTCCTGGCATTCATGAGAGTAGTGATAAAATATGGCTAACGTCTGTCAATCCCTATTTCAGCAGTGAACTTCACTGTTGAATAAACATACTTCTAAGCACGGCAGTCAGGTTTTGTTTTTAAGCACGTAGTTTCCTTATCCCTTCACATAGAAATTACTTTCATAGGAAATTTAAAATAAATAGAAGAGAAAGTTCAGTATAGACATGTGGTGTTCATCAAGAACTTCCAAATCAGCAGGAGTTTTCCTTCACAGAGCTGGAAACCATCACCATACCATCATCATCTGCTCATTTGGATACCACCAGCTACCATGGCTGAAAGCCATTAGCCTCCTTGTCTGCCAGTTTGACCAACAGCACTTTCAGCAGTTTAGTCTCCAGAGGTTGATAAAATGAGGAAAAAAATAACCTATCATGACAGGTATTTGCCTATTTTTGTTCCTAGGAATGGGTCCTGAGCTGGTTACTCCTTTGGTTGCTATTAAAATGCCAGAGCACCATAGCAATCATAGTAGAAGTTTGCTTACTATGACACTCAGGATTACTCTTGGCCATGCATTCTCCAGAAGCACAGGGCACACTTATCTCCTCCCATCAGATGAGTACACACATGGCCACTTAAATTTCCAGAGATGAGCAGTCTTTTCCTTTAAGCTTGGATGGCTTGTTTTGAATCACTTCAGGATAAACATTAGAAAGCATTTCCACAAGAAATCACCATGTCTCTCCATCCTACAGAATTTTCAATGCCCTAGAAAGAATTAAAAGCATCACTAGCTCATAGTTGTACTCCAGAACACATTTCTATTGAGAAGCAATAAGTGTCCTTTTCATATATTTATCTGTACCTGTAGGTTTCTTCTAAAATATTTTCTTTTACCCTGATGTTTCCATTTAATTCACTTATTCTTTCTTTTCTCACGATTGCATTAGCTCCTGTCAGTTTTCAATTAACTGCTTTCAGCGTTCATATCCCCTAACATCTGTAACAATTTTGTTTCTCCCATTACACTCCTTTCCTGGTTTCTATGTTGCATATATTTACACTAATTCAGTAGAGGCTTTGTTAATTGCAATTCCTCCACCTGATGTAGGCTGAGGCATAGGATATCTCATAGGCCACTACACAAGGGGGAGACCCCATGAAGGCAACTTCTTTTGCCAGAACAAGAGATGCTTTCCACAGCCCCCATCCGTGGGATGAAACAGGTTTGGTTGTGCCAAGTAAAATCCTGGCTCTGTCAGGAGAACATATGTCATAGCTATGATTTCTCCATTTTTCTCCCTCTCACCACAGCTCTGCCTTGAATGTTATAGAATGAACTTGTCTAATCCAGAAGATGCTGAGAAAGTTTTCTAGTCTGGTTCCCTCCCAGTTGTTTTCCCAGTTTCTATTTCTCTCCCACTGATAAGCTTTGTCCAATAGGAATTATCATTGTGATATTATTTTAAAATTAATTTTTCAGGCTAATTTGATCAAGTGTGGATGTAAGGAAAAGATTTATTTCCAAAAAACTTTTTGCTACTTTTGGCAAACATATAATGTTCTTCTACTGTTTTTATAACATATAGCAAACTATACCTGATTCTTTTGGAAATTAGGCTTGAAAGAAGCTTTGATATCAATATATTAACTTTACAGATCCTTTGAGCATTTCAAAGCCTGTGGACATTATGTTAATAATTTACAATATGTCTTGATGAAGACCTCAAGCCAGTATGTCAATACCAGAGAAGCCCTTTAGGACAAATAGCACTGCACATAATGCTGGAAAAAAAAAGCCATTTTCTTTTTTCTCTTTCAAGTTTTGATAGCTAGAGGATACAAGCAAAGTGACTGTGGCACAGCCCCAGGCATAGGGGATCCCCTTGCCTAGCTACCTTGCTAATGAAGAGGATCCATAATGGCAAAATACATCAGTCTGAACTTTTGTTCAAGCAATGTTCAGTCCCACAGAGACAGCAGTTATTCCCCGTGTCAGCAGTCACTTGTATGATCTTCTGCAACAGAACTCAAACCATTTGTTCAGCATCTGCACTGAATTAATTCTGTGTTTGAGCTGTGGCAGGGTGCAGTGAATAATCTCTCTGCAGTTGCTCATTCGTGCTTGCAATAAACTTCACTACTTGTGCACGCTTTCACTTGTCAATAGGGCACTGAAACACAGATCACAGAAAAAGTAATTGTCATTTATAGTCCAGCAGAGCAACAGATAGACCCTACACCAAAATAATTTCTGTTCACTCAGTTCATTCTTTCTCCATACTGCAAGGCAGAAGGCTCAAACCTGGACAGTTTTTGAGATGTCAAACTTGGCAACTTGGGTTCAAAACTCATTTTGAATATCCAGCATGTTTGCAAACCTTTTATATCTCTCCTCTCAGAGAGGATCAGTGGGGTCTCAGCACAGTCAGTTAACCCAGATTAGGTCTTGATTTCAGATTTTGCCACTGTGTTTGTGATTTTGAGCATATCACTCAAGTTATCAATGTTTTTGCTCTCTTGCTTAAAGCTAAACATTCAGATTGATCACTTCATCAAAATTTTATAAATATTGATTATTATTTCTATCATGTTCAGCTACTGCAGGGAAAAAGCATCAGAGATTTTTTTAAAAGGAGTATTTGCTGTCTTAGAGCTGCAAGTTATATAAAATCAATCTATTTATCCCCCTTAATAAATAGTTGTCTACAGCACCCACACATATAAAGGAACAACATCTTCATCAACAAGAAGTTCTGCTGTGTTAGAACTTCCCCCATAATCAGTTTGTTCACATCCATTAGGAATATTAATGGTCTGGTCCAGAGGAACAACTTTCAACAGCTCTGGGTTTGCACATACACATCTCTATGAAAACCCTTGAAACCAATACACTTATCAGGCCCAGAAAAGCACATGTTGAAAGAAAAAGTACTGGATTATTTCTTTCAAATGATGAATAGTAATGCAGTACCTCCCTGAAAAATATCTGTGTTTCGAAAGTCTTTTATTTCCCTTTTCAGGGCTAGGCATATTATTTCCTCAGGTACTTAGATCTTTTGTTTCAAGTTTCAGGAGCCATAACCTTTAAATATATGCTTTCCCCCCAAGCAATATATGCTACACTGAAAGCTTACCTGCCATCAGTTACATAACAATAGGGGGACGAAAGTCTCCCTGCATGTTTTGTTCTCAGACTTCAAACTGAAGCCATGAGAAAGCAGTAGGGAGAGCTTCAGWTAAGGAGCATTCACCATTAACGTGCAAATATGAGTCTGGATTATATTCTCATAGTGTATTGATGCCATGATGATTTTTGCCTTTTCTTTTATACCCCTGGTATACCTTTTTACAGCTTCTGTATTCTTAGTGCTTTAGCCTACATTCTTGGACTTGTTCTTTAAGCTGGGAGACTAAACATTTTAGAGATTTTGTAGTTAGGGATCAGTGTGCCCCAGACCCCAAGGTCCTCTCCAGAACACATTTTGTAAACTAAGATAGAACCATCCAGGGGAAGGTTCCTTGGGGAGGGGGCCTCACTTGAGCYTCTCATTGGGGAATTTTTGGTAGATATGCTAATTAGTAAGACCTAGAATGTTATACCAGATCTTTTGGTTGTGTGCATTGTGGTGTGCATTGAGGTGCATTCAAACTGGATGTGGTGCACCTAAGGATCCTTAAAATAAATACTGAAGTAAAATCCCTTTTCCCTTCTAACCGTGTTTGACTCTTGATTTTAAGACCAGGAAAAGGCATCAGTATGTCCAGCATACCTCCAGAACCAGATTTCATCAGTTTACTGAAGAAACAGATTTTGCAAGATTTAGAGCAGAAATGAACCAGGTCATCTGGAAAACTTAGTTCGGTATGGATGCAATCTCCCAGGGGCTTTCTCACCGCAACAGCTTCTTAACAGGAATCAAAGTTCAGTTTAAGTTCAGGTCCTATTTTGCAAAGCACTTCAAGAGATTGGCTTTAATTACCTGATAAAGGAATTACCTATGTACCCAAAACCACCTTTGCCATGATGTTGCATTCTCAGCTCAGCAGAAAACGGTTGCCAGGGTCACAGACTGAACTTCCACCTTGGGCAGCCTCTAAACCGATGTCTCACATCTAAATGTAACACCTATTGGACTTAAATTTACTGCACATTCACATGAAATAGAAGAATATAAAAAAAGACCTGAAAACACATAAAGGCATTTGTATCCTAGAATGTGAAAAATCAATTAAAATAAAAAGGAACTATCTGGAAGATATTCAAACACTGCAGATTATGTAAAACCATGCAGATTTTGTGTTAGAATGACCTTCAAACTCCTTGGTAAGAGATCCCTCCTCCTACTTCCTTTTTTATTATTTCATTAAATGGATCAATTACAAAGTAAAAACAAGTCTTTTAAGCAGATAAGTTTTAGTGTTCTGATTAACATTCATATTTACTGTGAACCAGATCAAACTTATCTGGGAAAGGAACTTACACTGCAGTAACCTGATGATGTTTTTGCTGATCTTTTCATTYGATAAATTAATTTTTTAAAATAACATCTACTATTGCATTAATTACTTTGAATATCAGGTTTTCATATGATCCTTGAGTTGGCTTTAAATTCCTGTTGTATTCTTAGCAACAGCTTGAGCCTGTCATAGCAATTCTCCAGAAAAGCCAGCAGCTCAAGTACACTTTTCCTTCACATCTCACCTTTACATAAGTTCTAGTGATGTGTCTTCTTATCTTGTGGTTCAGTCATATGTAAAATTTGAGTTTGAAAGAATCAAAGGCTACTACAAGTTTTTAGATTTTTTTTGCAGCTACTGATCCTGTCATTTTCTGGATTCCAAAGTGTGAAGACATGAATCAAGGAGGGTCCCTTGGCTGGARCCCTTCTTTGGTTCTTACTCCTGTGTGGGAAAACCTTACTGAATTTAGTGCAGCTAAACCTATTCTCCTGCCTTTACAAATATAGGCACAAAAGCTACACCTTCTGCTACAGAACAAARCTGCTAAAAAGAGTAGTTTCATTCAACAAACATTGCTCCCTTTGGAGATTATGAAATGTGGAATGCTTCCAACAATCTACTCTAAGTCCATGGGCATGCACTGGCTGGGTTTTAAAGTGTTGGTCTTAATTTTTGTTTGCATCCATATCCCTTTCAAATCTGTTCTTTCATCTGCTGGAAACACACATTGCAAACTAAACTCTGGCACTTACTAACTGTGCTGAAGGACAGCAGATCTGCTCTGCCTCAACACTGATCYTCACTGCGTGTTCTAGAACTGCCTGGCAAGCTGCAAATGAATCTTATGTGGGGATGGAGAAGGCCTGGGAGATGTCCCTCTAGTGAGAAAGACAAAGTTACAGTTGAACTCCAGCCCTGTTCACCTCCACTTATTGCCACTTTTGACACAGTTTATACTCCAGGAGTGTCAAGAAAGATCACAACTTCTTTTGATTTCTTAATGGGAGGGTAGGTCTCAAAGTCCTAGACAGAATCCAAATAGAGATGATAACAGCTATACTAAATTAATGCCCCCTGCTGGAGTGACAAGTTTATTTAGTACGCTTTCCTGTACAGAGAAATATTTCTGCAAAACAGACCTTGGAAGACAATATTCATGATCTACAAACCAGGAAGGCAGGGCAAAGGGAAGGCAGGAAGGCACTAGGTATAAACAGGGAGGAGCTAGCAGTGGGGGCTGCAAAGGGCTCCAGCCAGCTGCAGCAGACCCACTGCAGGGCACAGCTGAGCTCAGCAGCTGGTACCTTTTAATTTTATCCAGGTTTGCTCAAATATTGTTGTTGGAGGCAGAAGAATCCTGACTCACCACTACCTTTCAGCATGACATGGTGCAGTGCATCAAAGATGTAAGGAGTTGTCTCAACATCTGAAGTCTCTTCTCAATATCACCGAGACAAAACCAATATACAACCCTCAGCCTAGGGATATGGTGGATTCTGACTGCTGGGCACCCGATCCTCATTTTGCTCAGTATCTCACAGGATCAGATCAAACCAAAACAGAAGTGGAAACACTGGTTATGGGTCCAAATGCTGAATATTTTTGTGCACTGTGCTGTCAGTAATTTACACACTTCATTTAACCAAGGACTTTGCCAGATGACCAAGAATATGATGTCTGTCCAATTGAACAAATATCACTTGCAATTCATTCTTGATTAAAAATCTGAACTGAGGATCCCAAACCTGTTTTTATACAAATTCATGGGAAGAGCATCATCTCCAATGAGGATTAAATTGTACAGCCCTGATTTGCACCTGTCAGTTTACATTTCTTTTAATTTAGGGATTATATTGTCTGCAAGATTGTTCCCACATACAAAGTAGAAGAGAGACACGCATAAGTGATAATTAATCTTTGGTTCCCCAACATATTATTTTTAAAGCAAGTAGAACTTTACTTGCTGTAGCATATAAGAGCAAGTAAATTCTTTTAAGGAGAAGCAATATCTTTAGTTGGACTCACTGTAGCCACTGGATAATAGATAAGTTTTCAAGAACAAAAACACTTCTCTGAAAGCACCCTAAAAGTTCATCTGTTTTCCACAAACCTTTCACTAGTAACAAACAGAAGTAAGATGATAGCTCTCCCTAAAAACTTGTCCTCACATTTACTCTGAGATTTTATTTAATGTTCAATATCCTAGTGGACAGTGGCAAACCCACAGCTGCTGTAGAGCAAAACACCAGTCCTTTCACCTAAGCCCTGCCAGTTTTCACCTGCTGAGACTGCGTTCCAAAGCCCCCTCTCTACATTTTCATAGGGTAGCAAAGTGCTAACAGAGTGCAAATATTTTTGTATGCTTCATGGGATTATCTGTTCCACTGAACAAACAAGGCAGTAAAGCCTGTGGCCATACAAACACCAGGAACAGACCCTGCAATTGGAGAACTGCCCCACATGCTTGCAGGGTGGCAAGTTCCCTGGCTCAGGAGGGAACTGGGCAGCTCTCATCCATTCATCCAAACATTTGAAAGCTTTTTAAATACATTTCGAGGTGCTCTTCAAGGATTTGTAATTAAAACTAAAATAGGAAAATTGTAAATAAGACACTTTATGGAAATAGGCTGTTTAATCATAAACTACCTCATGCTGAAAAGGCACACACACAGGAGTAATTTCCATTCAGGTAAAACAGGAGGGTGTTTCTATCCCAAACACACGATATTCATTTACTGCAGTCAAACATAAGCCACAAGCAAGGAAAATAATACAATATTGGAAAATTTGCAAAATATTTAAAAAGAATAAGAATTCAGCATCTAAAAGGAATTTACTTATTTACACCAGATGTTACAAATGAAATGCAGCCTCACAAAAGAAGATTAATGCTCTCCAAGTGTTCTGTGCTTTTTGAGGTGTGACCAGAGTATGGAGAGCACAAAAAACTCCCAACCATTTACTGCACTTTCCTGCACTTCTACAACAAGAAGTTGAAAAACTTGGGATCACAGAAGGGTTTGGGTTGTAAGAGACCTTTAGAGATCATCTAGTGCAACCTCTCTGCCATGGCAGAGACATCATTCACGAGGTCAGGTTTCTCAAAGTCATATCCAACATGACCTTGAATACTTCCAGTGAAGGGCATGCACAACTTCTCTGGGCAAACATGTGCCAGTGTCCCACCACCCTCATCATAAAAAAATATCTTCCTCATGTCCAATCTGAGCCTATTCTCTTTCAGTTTAGTACCATTGCCCCATGTGCTATCACTACAGGCCCTTATAAAAAGTCTCTGTCTTGCTCATAAACTCCCTTCAGGACCTGGAAAAATGATACAAATTCTTCCTGGAACCTTCTAGTGCTCCAGCCCTCTGATCATCTTTGTGGCTCTCCTATGGATTTGCTCCATCTTGTAGCATCTGACAAGAGTGGAATAGAGGTGGGAAAATCCTCTCTCTCAGCTGGCTGGTCACGCTTCTCTTTGCGCAGCCCAGGAATGGATTGGCTTTCTGGGCTGCAAGTGCTCACTGCTGATTAATGTTCAGTTTTTCTTCCACCAATACCCCCGAGTGTTTCTTGTCAGGGCTGCTCTCAGTTTGATCACCCCCAGTCTGTATTGATACTGGGCATTACCCAACCCAGGTGCAGGATCTTGCACTTTGCCCTGTTTWACTTCATGAGGTTCACACGAGCCCACCTCTCAAGGCTATCAGGTCTCTCTGGATGCCACCCCTTCCCTCCAGCACGCTGCACCAGCCAACTTGGTGTCAGCCACAAAATTAGCAGAATGTTTCACATTTGGTTGTGTCTTGTAAGTGAAAACAGCAAGTCAAATCTCCAAATTCATTCAATTCATTTTAAGGCRTTAATAAGTATTTCTATTAACATTAGATTATATACATGGGCAAGGCATGCAATATATATAAATATTATACACTTCAGACCCACGTGGTCTGAGACAACCTCTACTTATTCTTTGTAGGCTGGATTCTGCAGGTTGCTTTAGTTTGCCACAAATGCCATTAGTCCAGAGCATTTTGAAGTAGAAGATAAGCCAGAGCACAGTAAAAGCTCTGCCCAATTTGAGCATCTCTCAGCTGATAGCAGTGGTACATAGACCCTTCATCAGAAAGAGCTGTTGTCCTAAAATTAGAGCTACAAAGGATAAAAGGTAGTGGGATAATAATAAAAAAATTCTCTCTTCCTGATCTTATTTTATCTCTTTTAGATGTCTGGAGAGAAGTGTAATTGTCTGAAAGAGTAAAATCTTTTCTMTCTGGACTATTGCAGACAATGACTAGATCCATGTGTAGCCAGTGTGCTGTGTTCTCCCGTGACAGTTCAAACCAGAAACAATTCAGGCATAAGCTCCATCTAGTAGCTGTAGAGAGTATGCTTTCCTTTCCCAGCTTTGCAAGCAAATGCAAATTGTAATTTTATTCACTGCTGTTCAAGACATGTGAGTTTTGTTAAAGGTGCAGGGCCTGAACCAATTCTGCTGGGCTCAATGGAAGTTTTTTTCTACTAACTTGCTTTGACATGAATTGGACAACAGGAATTCATTGGACCTCAGGCACAACCATCACTTTTTGAATTGATTAGTTAAGACTATTACRCACATCCCCAAATTACAGAGCCCCAAAATTACATTGAGTAATAAGAAAGGAATCCTAAAAACATATTTATTGTAAAATTTAGACTAACTACATATTACATTCACTAAGTTGTTGCCCTTGGAAGAGTCTAAAGACAAAAGCTTCCAAAGAGATTTAAGGGACTTATCTGAATAGAGGGAGGGCAAACTCACACCAGTGAATCAGAAAAAGATAATGAGGTCTTTGCAAAGCTCTCTGTTGTTGACTTAAGTTGCAGTCTGCTGACTGCCAGAAGGGAATCTGAATTTTCGCCGAAAAAACTGACCTCAAAACAAACAAAAAACCTCTAAAACAGCCCCCGCCCCAAAAAAACTAGATCTTTATTTGCCAYTAAAACAAGCACAAGATGGTGAAAGTGAACTGAGTCTTATGACTGTAATTTGTTACACAGTCTCTAAGCTAATATCTGAGCCTCAGCATCTGCCGACTGCTCATAAAAACATTCTATTTAGCAAGAGTTCTGCTGATACTGTGTAACAGATTTGCTGTATTTTCTCTTCCTTTCCCTTTATTGCAAGGGATATTTATACAGAAATAGAATGCTTGCTTCTGAGGAGTTCATCTGTGCCTTCTGGTGTTTCTGCCCCTGTTATCGCAAACAGATGATCAAGACCTGACATGGAGCACCAGCTGAGAGAGCTGACAAAGCCTGCTGAAGCTAAAGGCCTGGCTGGTGATTCAGAACAGAATATTCTCTCAGGAGGACTCACAGAAACTCCAACATTTCTGGACATTGACCTACATTTGCCGTAGAGTTGCTAACTAATCCGTCACCTTAACTTGTGCGTATATGTTGGTGTACAGGCACATATTCTATAGTTCATATGTGTTCTGCAAATAATCGTTTCTTATTATTACTATCACTAATAAAAAAAAAGAACAAGGAACTCTTTGACTTATTGATGTTGTCATCAGCCCTGCCATGATATGGGGGAAAAGGCTACTCAGATCATGAGTAGCAAATTAGTTGCCATGGATTTTCCCATGTCCATCGCATCAAGCACCCATCCAACCACTTGACTTCCACAGGGACACTTTCAACAGTCACATCTGTATTCTTTTGATTTACCTGTTACTGCTAAACACAAGTCTGGCAATAAAATGGATTCCATCTCATTCCAAATACATGCTAGTAGCAATCTCCTAGGATTTTTCACCACCTTGTAGGTCCTTAAATTACAATTACACCACCATAATTTGTCACTGTAGAGAAATACTTACCTAGTTTTAAAAGCTGGTGAAGGTACTATCAAAGTAGCTGAACACTCCCTAAACAAATTCAGATACATATTTTAGAATAAAGAGACATGCCTAACTTTGATTGTCACTGGRAAATTGAACCAAGGCAATATAGTGAGGATACCCTCAACCCAGTGTAAAAACATGCTCAGTGGAAATTCTGCTGTTACACTAAATTCAATTGCAATTGCAAAATTGTCCCATGACATGGGCCCTTGGGAGAGATTTTGCTATAAAAAATCCTCAGTCCTGGTTCTCAGACAGCAGGGACTGCTGTACAGAGCATCCCAGAGCAGTTAGATTAAGGGTAGCAGCTGGGTCACTGATGAAAAAAGTGTCTAGTTTTAAAAACTTGCCAAAATCRAAAGCTCCCACTGATGTCTCATTTTCTAAAGACTGTAGTGATCAATCATAGATCTTTGTCTTTTCAAGTTCAAAACCTCCTGCAGTCACTGCCTTAGGAGGAGAATCTGGTTGCTTAAAACTTAAAGGAAAGGAGGAGGCTGTGAAATTAATAAAAATATAAATGCAGCCACTGGAAACCCAAATACACTGACTGCCCAAAGGGTAGGCACCAATTCAATCAAAATTGTGAAAAAGAAACTTTTTTTTTTTCTAAGGGAAGCATCCTTTCCGTGACAGATTGCAAATCCCATTTGTTATTCCACTTCATCCAAGGAGTTGAAAGCCACCAAATACACTGCAAGCTGAGGGCCAGCACAGCCCAGTGAAAAGAGATGTGCAAGTAAATCTCTTCCTATGCAGTTGGAGAATAACTCAGAAGGTCCTTTTTCCCTCAGTGGAGAAGAGCGATTCTTTTCCAAAGGGAGCTGTAGAGGCTCCAGAAGTTCTCATCTCTTCTTACATATCAAAATCCTCTGGAGCCCACAGACTCCAAGTGGGGCTGATTTGGGCATGGAGAGTAACAACTGACTCCTCCAGCAGGACCCCACAGCCCTTAGAGCAGGCCAGCACCTTCTAGCTGAGTAGAAAATGGTAGTACACAGGTTAGTCGGGCTTTTCAAATTGCACTGTAGCATTTCTGCTTTCTTCYTTCAGTAAAAATCTGTTCTGTTATGGCCTTTTACCTAACAGAGTGCCAGTAAAGAGGAAAACTCTGCTTCTGGGAAGACTAGGCTGTCTGATTTTATGGCAAAGGCTTTGGGTTGAAGTAAGTGAGCCAAGATAGTTTACGTTTTTTAATTAAACTGGCTGGAAAAACAGAGCTCTGCTGCTGACCCTGCTGTTCAGTGACTCAGAGCGGGTTATGGCTCATCTTATCTTTGCATTTTAACAGCTTTCACCAGTCACCTCTGCTACATCTCAGTAAAGCTGGTGGAAATTCACACAACTAAGACACAAAACATTTCAACAATATCTTAGTATCTCATTCTTTCCTCYTGCTGTACTTATGGGAAAATAATGGAAATCTAGCATGAGATCTAAAGTTACATAAATGTGGAGTGGAGGCCTGACTGCTGGGACTCAAACAGGGACGTGACCCTGATAGAGACCATCAGAAGCTTATTCTGAGAAGTGAGGGATATTGTGGTATAAGMTCTGACACATGTGGTGACAATTCAGAGCCACCAGAGATTCTGACTCAGTTCTCACCACAACTGTCATGCTTGGATGACATCCAGCAAAACAGATTAGCACTTGAAAACTAGTTGCTAGAGATGTAGGTGGGTAACAGATCACAGCTGCCACCTCAGAAGAAATTTCATCTTTGGAAAAGAATTAGTAATTTTGTAACTATCTCCAAAYTACATCTGCATCTGTCCCAAGTGCAAACAACACTGCGTTCTGGACCTGCCATATAAAACTGTGCAACTTCACTGCTAGCACTCTGTCATGAATGCATCAACATGGTCTAGAATTAAGCAACAAGAGCAGCAGACCAGGGATGTACCAACCAACCAGACACTGAGTCCATCCATCAGCCTAAGACGTGATCTGCTCTCAGAAGGTCTGACAGTTCAGATTTCCAAGCAAAACATAAGAAAAGGCGTGGGTGACTTAATAACTGTGACTTTTCCTTCTGAGYAATGGTCCAATTCAGTGGTTCTTTCAAAAAGAAGAATCTTTCCATTGATGTCAACAGAAGTTGACCATCACACCCTAAGAGAGAGATGGTGAAACTTCCTGGTCTCTGTGGCTACATTGGTTTTAAGAAACAGTCCAGTCTCCTTTCTGGTAAGTCTTGACTAATAAACTGTTGCTGATGCTAACAGTTTGCCATGGCTGCTGAGAAGGGGACCAGCCCTCACTGTGGGTCCCTACAAATTATGTAAACCAGCTTATTGCTGTTTAGTGATGCAGTTACAGTCAAGGACATGGAAGCAAACACTGCAGAGCAATCCAATGAAAGGAGGTCATGGAAAGAAACTACAGCTCTAAAAAAGATGAAAAGAAAGTAAAGGGAAGTGGCTGCAAATAATAGAGAGTTGCTTGATGAAGTCACTTTAAGCAAAGATGCAACAAAGAGTCAGACCTGTCCCTCACTAAAGCCAACAAGGTATTTTAACATAAACCTGGTAATCAAAGGTTACAACAAAGTTGCTTTTCCTGACTCAGATTTTACACCACAGTTTGCATCCCTCTCCCATCTGCCTCTCTGTTCTCACACAAAAGAGTATCCCTGTCAAAATTGTTTATCAGGAATAATTCTGGGCCAGACTGTGCCTGGATCGTGTCAGAGCACTACCAAGACACRTGTTGGTTACAGTGACCAAAATCATGCCTGAGCGTATGCTGGCAGTCAAATAATCAAAGGACAATGCCCTAGTCTCTACCCCAGCCCTCCCCTTACCTGCTCCTATAGACATAAGTAGGAAAAAATAGGGAAAAAAGCCTTGTGAAACCAAGTACTCCTTACTTGTCACCATTAGGTGTTAACCTGTACTGCCATCTGCACTTCACGAGGCTTCCAGTTTCACCTCAGCTTTGGATTGAGGCACCAGTTCATCCATTCTGAAGCTGTTTTAATGTGGAAGGAGATTCTTAAAACCAAGCAGTGTGTTCACACCTTTAAAATATCGATAAATGAAATACTAATCCATTATCACATATCTGGTAGAGAAGAATCACGTCAAAAACATGCACTTGGCCAAAAGACCCCTTGGGTACACAGATTAAGGCTGGGCTCCTGCTTCTAAGGAACTGTGCAGCCAGGAACAGTGCGGTTACATCCACAACTCCAAGCTTGCTAGCCAGAGTCCTTAACCAGCTCTTTGAGGTATTTGAGGAAAAACACAGATAGCAGACTGCTAGAAATTATATACATTATCTTATAACAATAAGTTCTGTTTTGAATTTTTAGCTTTGAGTATTTCTGTGGGAATGAAAAGGAAAGACAAGCATTGTGAAGACAAAACAACACTGGAGTTTCCATTTCCATAGCACTTTATAAAAGCTGTCATTCCATATGGTGAGTTTTTGCAAACAGTTTGAAAGGAAAGGAAAGCTTTCAAAGCAAATGTAGTGGCCATGTTCCAAGCAGACGAAGCAAGCATATTTCAAGGTATATTTGAAATTTGCAACGCTACACTAAACTTTGGCACAACTTAGAGCTGCTTTTTCACTAGAATGATCAGCTTGGAGGTTCCTCAGTTGCTGGTTTGATTTTTCTTTCTTGTGATCCTTGAGTTCCCTCCTGACACAGTAATTTTACCTTTCTGTTCCTTGGAACCAGCTCTGAAGAGCATATGTTTGCTATAGAAAATGACAGACCTGAAAGTTGACAATTTTGGGAAAAGAATTAAAGACTAGTGTCAAGATCAAGTGAACTTTCAGGACAGAAGGAGCTCCCTGCTACTTTACATGACTTACCATGAACTGCTGCTTCCACATTGTTTGGATGTTTGCATTTGTTTAGCTGTGCTTGGTCTCTTATCACAGCTGGCTATCAGCCTGCTGCAGCTGCTCCTTCTTGACCTTTTGCTTGAAGTATGTTTTCTCCCCAAAATCTGTTAGGATGCACAGGGCTGGGCAGCACTTCCTTGGGGATGACAAATGTCATTGGCAAGGCCTTCAGTACCTGCAAGGAGCCTCCTTCCCAGTATGAGGTACATCAGGAGGAACAGAGTTCCATACAGCAGAGCAACAGGAGTGGAGAGGAAAATATCTACTGTTTCAGGCTGCAGCTCTCTCATCTGTAAAACTGAGGGGCAAGCAACAACTGTCTGGAGAAACCTAGAAAGCAGCTACTGGAAAATAACAAGGGACAAGTATGACACTGGCACAGGGCCTATGGGAATGCAGTATTTCCCAAAAAGAATTAATTAACAACAGCCTGGTATCGTGGAGGGGAGACAAATTTGGTCTGCAATACTACTGGGAAGGTCTCTCTTTTTGCCTTCTCCTCTTGCTGGCTGTCTCTTCCCTTTCTGTGTCCTAAGAAAGCTCTTATCTCCCTGGTGACTGCAGGGCAGCTCACAGCTGATGCCTTCAGAAAAGAGGGGTTTTTTACTATTAAAACTCAGATCATCTCTGCTCCTAATTATGCCTGGAATCTTCCTAAATCACATCTTACAACCAACTGAAATGTCATGATGTCTCCTGGGGAGAGGGATTAGTAACCTACTCTGTAAATCCAGCCTTATCAATAATTAAAACCAAAAATCAAATCAGTGTTCTGAGGGTACCACAATATTTCCCATTTTGATCTCTGTAGGGGAACTAAAGCAAAACAATATAGGCCTGTCAGTTCCTGAGCTCCTTGTTTTGGAGGGCTCCTAAGGCGACTCAGTGATGTAACCACAAGTCAGTAACTTGCACAACTTACCACCAAGGATTTTGTCATGAGCACCGGAGAACGCACTCACATGCACATATCGGCATTTTGTAATCTCAGTTAAACAGTGAACAAATGTCAAATGTTAAATAATCCCTCACTTTCAAAAGGAAAAACTGCTATGAGCAGCTGCAACCTCTTACAGCAGAATTAACCACGTGTTGGAAGAGTTCCTTACCCAGGCGGCACAAGACAGATCCCTCAAGAAAGAAGCTGTAGGTCCCCAGTCACATCTCTACCAGGAAGGCCAAGAGCAGATCCACTACAACCCTGCAGGGGCAGGATGGGGCTGCAGTGGGCTCAGCCAAGACACTGCTGCCACAGGCTGATCTCTAGCTATGGGAGAACCCATGGTCAGCCCAGGAAATCCAGGAAGTCCAGATGGGGACATGGGTGACACAGACATAGCTGTGGGGCAGCTCAGGTGAGGATGAGGCTGAYAGTCCCAGCAGAAAGGCAGCTGCAGTGGGAAAGGGGGAAGCTGCTGACACATCCTCATCTCTCATCACTCCCCAGCCCTTTAATGGTGCCCACTCAAAGCTTCACAGCTTTTGGGGAAGAATCCTGAATGTTCTCTGTTTGCATTTTTCATAGTTTAACATGCTAGATATTCTTCGTACGTTTTGAAAAGCTAACACACTGTCTAGCCTAGCTCACCAAGCAGCAAAAATAGAGGGTGCTGAGCTTTGAACTCATGTTAGTGACACCCCCCTTCATTTACACTCATAGCTGGCAAGACAGATGCTGTCATACACCTGTGCTCAGGATGCTTCTGCAGAAAACTTAAAGGCAAACATCACAGTTTGTATCTTTTTTTGACTCCTTCTTTCCAAGCGCAGTCAGACGCTACACTAGGAGAAGAAAATTACTTAATTTTATAAAAGTTTTCTGGTTTGTAGGGAAGCAAGTGAATCCAGGCAGCAATGCAGATATATTTAACTTCTGTTGATCCAATCATCAGTATTCTGTTCTTGTTGTTGAAGCACTCCCCTAAATATTAGGTAGCTAATGAACTTGTGCCTCTTTAGTGACACCAAAATATTGAATACTTGTAGATTTGAATTTACTCTCATTTYGCTTTTCTCATACTGCTTTTGCAATTTGCTCAAGATTACTCAAAATATTCAGTGAGAGAAGGGGGCCAATTTTGGGGGGGGAAGAAGGTGTAGGGGTGAGTTACATATATTCAAGAGTTTATTTCTGAGCATTTATTTCTGTAATTCAGCAAGACAGCTAAAAAGCACTGCAACGCAGCAGTATGAGGGCACATATATGCTTAGAATTAGATGCAGACATAAAAAGCTTCCAAAACTGGAACACATGGCAAGTGTTCCACTGTAAGTCCACTAAACACTGAAATTCAGGAAGTGAAAATGCATTTTGTAGTTCAGAGGTTTTTGCCTGACAGCATTCCAGGAGCAAAAGCAAAGAATAAGTGTGGGAAAGATGAAGTGCTAAAAGCCTCTTGAGAAAGGATGTTTAGTGCTTAAAGAAAAATGTACTTAAATAAAAATCTCCATCACKCTAACATTTCACAATGCGCATTTCTTGATCATTTGCATTAAATATAATGTTCTGAAAAGCTCAAAGAATCACATGACTGTGAAACYGGGAGAAAAAGGCATTTATACGGTTATAAAAAAAAAAAATTGCAGTTTATTGTATATCTTGGGACCACATCCRTGGCTTTATCCAATTCCAAGATTTTTAAAGTACAGTGTATGGAAAAACTACAGATATGGTTTATCAAAATTCACGTTTTCACAAGCAGGACACAGGTCTTAAAGATGTAGGAGAACCATAATTCAGAGTAAAAAAAAGAGCTGAAAAATGCTGTTTGGAAATKATACACTTTTATAACATTCATAGTTATAGTGAAGGCCTAGTTTAATATAAATATTACTATTAAAAAAACCCCAAACCAATAAACTTCATTTTAGAAACAGCAAAAGATTTTCTTAATCATTTATTTGAAGATATCCAGCCTGCCAGATTAAGTTAAATTTTCAGAGCAGTAAATCACGGAGAGGGTGTTACTTTAAAGAATTTCTACGGGAAATTCAAAGCAAAAGCTTTGTGCCTCTAAGAATACTATGAGTTTCCTGGCATTTGCTTGGCTGGTGCCAACAGGCAAGCTTAGGAATGCCACTATTCCAAGAGAACTGGAAGCAGCTCATTTTTCCAAGGCAATAAATCCTCTCCAGGGTAGCAGATAAGAGACAGGTCTTTCTTTTGACATGCAGATCTATATGTTCTCATCCAAGTGGTGGGCTGGAAGTCTCAAGACATCGGTTTATTCTAGGCCAAGAGTCCATAAAATTCCAAGAAATCTCTCTGGAGCTT
Source organism: Parotia lawesii (assembly GCA_003713295.1). Classification (NCBI taxonomy): domain Eukaryota; kingdom Metazoa; phylum Chordata; class Aves; order Passeriformes; family Paradisaeidae; genus Parotia; species Parotia lawesii. Next base: position 1,458,559 of record RAHM01000061.1, read on the forward strand.
ACCTCAGAAACAGAATCCCAAAGCAGAACAAAGAAAATAATTAGGAATTTGCTTTGCCAACAAATACAACATCTCTTTATTCTGCAGCTAACAGCCTCCCTTCCTATTGGCAGCATGCACAGAGTGAGACAATAAGAACAATATGAAGGATTAAAGATAAATCTGAATTTCTGTCCTTTGGTTAAACAATGCCTGACTCCTTTTCTGCGGCCAAACAAATTAGAGCTAGTGGCAATGACCATGGGGAAGTTCTGTTGAACCCCCAGACCCTTTTTCTTAAGAAGTACTGAATGCACATGATAATAACATCACAAAAAGTCTCATAAGCAAGCTGGAAAAAAATGAAACTTTCCTCTTATGAAAATGAACAATATCCTGGTTCCTTTAATTTGCCCACTCTTAATCATTTCTCTCCTTATTTTTTCCTCTTTTTCATATTTCCTAGTGTAATTTCGATTTTATACAGTCCATTAACAAAAAGAAGATGGTAGAGTTTCTGCTCTTTCTTACAGAAATATGCCCAAAAGGTTTGCAAACAAAAACTCCCCTGGACTTTGGTCTGAGTCTTGACTTTTCTCAACTCYGCCATCATGCTCAAACAATTCATCCATCATGGCCTGAATCATGCATGGACAGACAAATGGGACTGCAAGAGCTCACAAGAATAAGGGAGAAAAGCAAAACTGCTGACAGACAAACACTGGACAGTTTTTCCCCTGAAAGAGTAAGCTGGAAGGTAAAGGCTATCCATCAAGCCTTCTCATTAACTCAGAGCTCTTCTTGTCACACAGTGGTTTCACCCATCTGAGCTGAACGCACAAAGTGCACAAGCTTAACTGCCTTCCAAAATTGTATGGCAATTGGTTTTGCCGTATCTAGGCTACTTGTTACTGGTAATCTATGTCYCCTAAAATGATCCCTGAGAGGAGAAAGTGCTGTTATCTCCATTCTGAAAAATTAGGCATAGGCACCAACAATACTGAGGGTAAATGGAGTTTGTTTCTGGTTCCAGAGGAGTCACAGCACTGCAATTCCCATCTTGGGTAAAAGTGAAATAGTCAGGTTTGAAGCATACCTCAAATTCCCAAATAGGAAGCCAGAGAGTAGAGTAAGGAATTAAGTTTAGTATCGACTGAATAAATTCCATTCAGGTCTCGGGGTAGCTCCATCTAGCCAGCCTGTCTTGTTTCCTTGAGTTCAAAAACTGGTTTAATTATACTACAAAATCTGCCAGGGAAGCCCTTCATTCTATTTGCAATATCCACACAGTGGATGGGATACATTTGACTAAATRAACTTTCTCAATCGATTTAAACTCTAACATCTCTTTCATGAAGATAAGACGGTCTTCAGAGTCCRTCCCAATGAAATTCAGCCCCAAAGAGTGGATTCTGGGATCATTTATATTATTGTCAGTAATATCTCTTTTTGGCTTTAGATGAAATTATTTCATCTGAGCACTCATCTGAACAACTGCACTGACATTCCAGAAGCCTGTGAACAAGATTATTTTATGCAGTTCAGTAGCAAACAGTGCAGCACAGTGGGTGCCATGGGAGAGGCAATCCCAGCTCAGCACACACCTAAGTTTTCACACATGGATAGAACTGTTGAAATTAGTGGCTTTATTTAAGTGTTTATATATTTAACTTTCAAGTGGGTGCGGGCCAGAGCAAGAACAAACAGTGAAATCTTGATGTGTTGCAACCACCAAAGGTCCCACTGAAGTCACTGCTGTAAAGATGCYATCTGTGGCAGCAAGAATTACACCCATCAATTCCTGCACACTTGGGACACTCTCCTTAGTGCTGCTATTCTGGTCYGTGCCAGTAGTATTGAGCACATGCTTGTTGTTTCATTACTTATCTTCTTTTTCTATTTTTTCCCCCCAAAATGAAAGAACACATCTGAGACGCACAATTTGCGTTATTGCCCAACCAGGMATTTTCCGGATTTCTGAAGAGAGTCATGCAAGTTATATTAAAAAACTCTTTCATTAGGTACATGGTATTACCTTATGTTTGCCATAATATTCTAGAATGCATGTGAATAGTTACAGTGACYCAGGTGCTCACTGTTACTTTGCTATGCCAGGGTCCTGGAAGAGGGGAGATCTCTCCCAGAATGTGTGCAACGATGCCATCTGTCTCCCTGCCCTCTCTGCCTGCTGATAACTGATGAACATCTTAAGTGCTACATCCATTTTAACAGACARGGAGAAAAGAACTTTTCTAAAAAGTCTCACCTAGCACGGCAGGAACCTCTAGAGAGCACACCAGGTCCATCAAGAGAGACCYCTCAGCATATAGGGTTGTTTCTTATTTATTCACAGTATAACAATTTTTTTTGCTGTCACAGATTCAATTTCAGAATCTAGTGAGGCTCCAACATCTTCTGGGCAAGGCACTCTTGCATCTTAAGACTCAAGAGTCTCAAAAACTATGCAATGGCGTACTTGTTAGTAAAACACAATTAAGCAAGCCTGCTAGACATCAGTGTGCCAAAAGYATTCATATGGCTTGTCCACAGCCTTGTGAACAGACACAGCAACAAGGGTCCGTGTCTGGGTAGCCCATATTTTGCATTCAGGGACATCCCTACAGATACTTGGCTTAAACTGCACTCCAGGCACTGACTGCATAGCCAAGGAAAACACAGCTTCAGAGAGCTATTGTTCCTTGTTCACTTGATTTATTTCAAAGTATGCATACATGCATACAAAACTCAGCAGATAGCTCCAACCATATATCTGTTCATCTGTGGTCAAGCAAAAAAAGACAAGATCCCTACTGTGCAGAAGGCATAGRCAAGTATCACATGACATTTTTCCACTGGAGCAACCGTCATCACCCACCACAAGAAAAAAATGATGATGCCAAAAGCATCACACACATGCAACTTTCCAAGAAGCCAAACACCGCATAATCTTCTAAACTTAAACATTTTCTAATAAGGAAGAAAAAATTATTCTATTGTCAGTCTCAATCATTGACTTCAAAAGAATATAACAGTCCAGGAATGAAAAATCAGCAGCAAGCTACTAAWGATTCACAGCAGCTAACCTGTCTAAAACTTAAAGCCCTGGGTTTAGGTACTTGTAATTTTCTGGCAATTCCTGTTTTTGAATAAAAAGAATATTTTCCATGGTGTGCAGGGGATGTACAGTGTCAAGGCCCAGATACAAGCATAGAATCAGAGAATGGATTGTATTGGAAGGGACCTTAAATTTAGACCATCTGCTTCCAAACCCTCTGCTGTGGGCAGGGACACTTTCTGCTAGACCAGGTTGCTTAAAGCCCCATCCAACCTGGCCCTGAACACTTCCAGGGATGGAGCATCTCACACTCATTCCTGCCACGTGGCTTTTTTAAACATTTCAACAATCATTTCATCTGTAATTTGTTTTCTTCCACAGAGGAACAGGAATCCTCAGGGCCGCACAGCCAACCTTACACAGCAGCACAAGACGYGTGCAACAGTAAACGCGAGATTAGTAGTACAAACAGTGACAACAGGGCTAAACATGTTAAAGCAATGCATCCATAACTTATGTGGAAGAACCATCCCAGTACAGGCTGAGCTGTCCTCCCTGCTCCCATTTCTTTTCTGTGGGAGCCAGGGGTCTTGGGGAGAACACAACAGAGCTTCTCACAGTTTGCATTGTTTAACCCATTTCTCCTCCTTGGATTTACTCCCACTTTAATCTGCTGATACCTGTTTTGACACAGAATAGTATTTCACTTCAGACCCCTTCTCAGTGTTTCAGTCGCCAAAGCATGGTGGTGTATCAACATAAATCAATGGAGATAAGCCGAGAGTTGTTAAGAGCTACAGCTGACATCTGCACTCTCAATAATTCAACAATTCACACATAAACAATAGCCACATTTCCTAGTTTCATGTTTTCATAAGTTAATGAAAAGAGATAGGTTTCCCATGAGAGGGGCTGAAGCTCCACACAGCATTATTTACCCTTCTTTCAAAAGCATATTTGTCGCCAACGGAAATTACTCAGAATGCAGTAAAACATGTTTTTCTAACAAAATGAAGTCCAAATCCTGCTTCCTGGACCAACATGAACTTTCCAATATAGGACAATAAAGCTACCTCTCAGACCAGGAAAAACATTATTTGGGCCTTTTTCTGAACCATCCAAGAGCGGTAAATAAATATATAGAGGCAAACATTTCACCTCATTATGCTTTGGTTTATGGGGAGCTGGGGTGGTGCATGCACAGGAAGATTCCTTAATGATCTCAGGTTGATACTGGACAGACCATGCTGAAAAGCTTTTTCTGATTCACAAATCCCAATCAAGCAGTGGTGTTACAAATACCTTTCAACAAAAACACCTACATCTTTGTCAGTGYTTTCAAAGTATTAGCTAGAGACAGAACTAGCTAAGATAAACCTTAAAAAAAATAAAATTAGGAAGCCATTTGTCTTCCCTGTATGCTTTTAAAGCTGTACAAAGTGGGGTTTTTGTGGCTCATACAGGCAAAAGAGAATTTTTATTTCTAATCTGTCTGCCTCTATACTGTGGAAATGTTTTCCTTTAACTGTATAATTTCAGGTCTGCACTAGAAATTTTTACCTGTTTTTGTACTGCAGGGTCTGAGTGGGATGAYCTATTTCTTTCTTAAGTGACAAAATTGTAATGGCTTTTCAGTTCCTCCATGAGGAGGAAAGTACTTCAGTAACGTATTCCTTAGTGTATACTTGCAATGCCATGAATTTCTGCCAGCAAATTTTTCTGYTGTCATCATAAACTATGTTTACCTTAGATGAGTTCAGCATTCTGGTTAAAGACAAATTTTTTCTAATGAGGCTATGAGGCCACTAAAACTTTTCTTATAAATGAATGGCTGSACTGTTTTTAAGCAGAAATTTATTTCTGCTCAAATGGGTTCTTTAAAGAGCATTTTCCCATATTATGATTGTAGATAATTGATTCCAGCAAGCAATAAAAAACTAAGTATGTTTAGTTCTTCTCATGTATGTTCAAAAAAAAGACAAAGTTTTATGTTACTCATTTTTTAAAGTTTAAAAGCTTAAGAAACAACCAAAATTAGAGGCAGTCCCTGGCAGTAATGAGGACCAACGTGGAGGACCAGGGACAACTGTTTCTTCCCCCTGCACAAGTATTACTTTTCTTGTTTAAAAGTCAAAAAACAATAGCGAGATATGGTTGCTGGCTATTTAATAGACAATTATTATTGTTCTTCAGAAAAGAACTCCAACAACACAATAAACAAACACATCTCAGTAAGAAGTGTTTCACACCAAGGTCATTGCCTGATGTCCTAGACTCATGGGCACCAAAGCCCACTGCCAYCAGCAGTCCTAGGAAGGCAGAGGAAACAGAGCTCTTGCACCACTATAAAAGCTGATGACTAAACCAAAATGGTGTGTRATTTTTCACAGGCCAAATGAAGTGTTTTATGCAGATGGCAACTCTGATCTGGATTGCTACCCTCTAAATTGTTCAACTTGTGTTTTAAAAATACGCACCTAGATGCAGATGGATGCAACAGCAGGGACAGGTGATTCTGCTTAAATAAATACCCACAAACATTTCTGAAATTATTAACTTTTGAAAATTCCAGAGAAAATTTAATTCTCCAAAATTTATGGTCTCWACTAGATTCACAGTTTCACTAATTCTGTTCAGCCAGCGATCATGGTGGCAAACAAATTCTTGCTCTCTGCAGGCAACTTGCAGTGAGTCCTGATGGGGTTTTTTGTTACCACAAAGCATTTTTGGCACAATGGGTAAAGTTTTTCAAGCATCAACAAGGAGCACTGTGTGTGCAGGTTTTCAGAGGGTTTTGTGCTAAATGTGGGCTGAAATGCTGATGCAGAGTCCTCCAGCCATGCATGTGTACTTTACAGCAGCACCCTGGCCCAGACAGCATCCCAGCTACACTTGATAGGCTCAAAGTCTGTTATGGCCTTGACTGCTTTGATAAGTAGCTCAGCTGCTCTTCCTTTGCCATGGAACCTTTTGCAGTTTAGAAACTAAAACAAAATAATAAATAAATAAAAAGTAAAACAGTACTTGCTTTCCTTAGAGTAACTCTGGAACTCTAAGATGAGCTATTAACTTAGACTATATCTCTGAGGGCTTATTCAGTTCAGGTAAGAAAGTCTGAGCTGCTTTTGCACTGCCCAAAGGAGTGTCCTGCCCTATAAGAATACCCTACTTACTCCTATTCCTTCCAGAGTCAAGGAGCCCAGAAGCACAAGGATTTAATACAAGGAAAAAGAGTTACTAATCCATGCAAACAAAGCTGCTGAAAAAGCCTGCTTGCTGTAGGTTGAGTAGCCCTTCTGAATTCCTTCAGCAGTTACCCACACAGACCCCACCTACCAGTTATTGTAATATCTAATTCAAAGCACTTGCAGAGTTCCTTAAACATGGTCATCTGAAATGGGCACTCGGTCCAGGAGACCAGGCCACGTGTGAAGCATTCAAAATATGGACCAAGACCCACAGAGGTCCTTTAGAAATTTCAGAAATTCAGTTGTTTTTCAAACCAATCAATTGATGCTCTACAAAGGAAACAACATTTTTAATATGTTTGTTTTGTCTGACGAGTTTGATTTGCCACTATGTCCTGAAAATCTAGAAAATATCAGTTTCAGAGCCATCCAACCTCCAAAATGGAGCTCCTCCTCATCTTTAATTTGAGGTCTTCCTGTGCCATGGCCTCTCACTGTCCTCAGGTGCACAGGTTTTAGGTCTTRGGGGCTGACAGGAAGACCAGGTGGTTGAAGAAAGCCTATCCCCTTATTTGAAAAACATTTTTAAAGAGCTTCCCTTTTATTAAAGAGATTATTTAAAAATAGACCTAGGTAAAAATTTAGAAGATATGATGTGTAGAATATTGAAATAATCTTGACAACATCATGATCAGAAGAAAGTTCAMATAAATGAGAGGAAATGTACTAATTAGTGAACACAACTGAGCTGTAAATGCTAAGAGAAGCTGCATACTACAGTTGCATTGAATGGCAACATGATCTAATTTAAGAAAAAAACCAGCATGAGTCTTCCAGGTTTGAGGTCCCAGGTGAAAGTTTGAATATCTTCTATGACAAATAGCTTGTAACAACTCCAGTAATTGTGTTTAAATAATTTCTAACAACGAGCTTGGGGGTTTTAAATGTTCTCTATTTTACTGCAAAGACTTGCTAAACATTTTAGAAGAATACAGAGGTAGTCAGATAAAAATGAGGACAAATTTAAAACAATAAGACTGAATAAATAGGATCTACTTACTAAAAGAAAAGATTTCCAAATTACAGAAAGAGTCCAATAAATCAAACCATTTACTCCTTGAAAGAGAATTTTACTGTCTCATTGGTGCTAACCTTTCGATGCCCAGTTAGCCATTATTTCATCAAAATTGCAAGTAGGAGAATTACTGTGCTCAGGCTGTCTTCAGACTTCCTAGTATTTTCTCATTAATGTTAATATGGCATTAGAACATTCTGCGCTTGAATTAGTGACTCATTATATTAGACATAGCCCTAGGGCAATCAAAAGAGTCACAAATATCTCATACCACACTTCAGTAGCAGTACCCTGTAAAATATCCTTTGCATCTGAAATTCATCACTTTCTCAGCAATCTCATAAAAATGGTAACTTCAGAGACGCCTGCAGCAATGCAGGCAGAACACAAGCCCTTCTTCCACAAGTTACTTCCCAGCGCTGTTATTAGCATTCATGAGTGGTGGAGCTGGCTGGTAAGGAGCAAAGCTCTGACTGTCATCTTGTCATGTTGCATCAGTCACTGCTGATATAAGCTGGTGAATAATGTAGGATAAAGTGAGAACTTCTGCAGATAATGGCAAAACGTCAAAACGACAGTAAGGTCATCACTGAGTGATACTCATTTCATAGTGTGTTTTACTTAATAACACTGACAGTGAATAGTTATTTTAAATGCAATAAAAGTAACTGTTTCTTGGTGGCAACTGAATATGAGACATTAGAGGAATCCAGACCTATGAAAAAGGAACCTTTGGTGGAAGAAGCAAAATGAAAAAATACCTTTGATGGAGGAAGAAGAATGTAAAGATATCCCCAGTTCCACATGAAACTAACAAGTATTGAGCACTATAATGAATGTGGAAAGGAGATTAGAAAATGTTATCTATATGTCTGCCAGTTGCACACCTTTCCCCAGGCTCTACTAGCTTTTGTTTATATAGAAACATTATTTCTCCTTCAGTGCTCATTCCATTTGTGTTATTAACAGTAGTGTTGATCTGTAATCATTGCACGCATTCACCCAACTGCAAAGCACCCACTCCATGTACACACAGAGACTTCCCCACACAGCACCAAATCTGATAAGGAAATAAAAGAGATCCTTAAATTGCCAGAGCCTTAGGAAGAAAGTTCAAAGTAATCTAGGAGCCATGTGTTGTGCAGGAAAAGTAGAAGAACAGATTAATAACTCTAATTACAAAATGGAGATTATCCTTGAACGCTTCAATTTGAATGCGTAATTAACTGAGATAATGGTTGCAAATACATGGTCTGAACTGTTCTTACCTTTCATGTTTAAGTAATAATATCCATAAGGAAGAAATGTCCTCAAAGCATGCTTACCATATTAACCCAGTCTTCCCCATACAATGTGAAGTTCTTCTTCTGGCTGAACTCTTCAAGCAGTAGGTTTCCTACAGTGATTTTGCTTGATGGTTTGCTTCTGCATGAGCTTCAGCAAGATTAATCTGACTCCAAAGCAGGCAATGCTCTCTTGGTACTCATTTGCATCGAGTTGTGTAGTGAGGAAATAAGGTTATGCTGCATAGCTTACTTGAATTTTAGTCTTCCATCAGTCATTTGACAAAACACTGAAAATAAACTTTGGTTAAGAAATTTAAAAAAACAGTTTGTGAACACAACTGCCACAGGTGGGCATGACCCAGTATTTGGATTTTTTTCCAAATGCACGTTTTAATAAAGACCTACAAAATTGGCTGATAGGACATTGCCTTTTTGATGTTCGTAGGACAGCTAGACTAGAAACAGCACATCTCATCTCAGCAGCCCAGGGGAACCAACCATGCCTTCAGACCTGCCCCTTATCCGTGGGATATTTTCTTGTTCTGTACTTTTCAGAATTACAGTTTTGTTTAAGTCAACATGACATGAAATATTCCAGAAATCTGACTGTATCTTTCAGACCCAAACTTGGTTACTCCTGCTCACAGCTAGCGATGAGGGCACTGGGTACATCATACCTGATATGTACCAAAGACAAATCCATTCTTTCCTGGAAACTTCCCCACCCACTCCACACTTCTGAGAGCACAGTCATCAGCAGACGCAGAGAGGTTGCTGCCCACCTCGAGTTCACAGCTGGGGACTATTTGCCATAACCATAATCAAGAGTTATTGTCACTCCATTTGGCAGTAAAAGCTAAGAAGGAACATTCCTCCCCCAGACATTTAAACTGCTCCATATGCTCTTTATGGTAAGCTGAGTGGCTGCAAACCCCCAGCTATACACCAGCCAGAGAGTAGCTGAGCAGGGAAAGAGTCATTACACGCTTTGGCTCCCAGCTGCTCCCCAACAGCCTGACATTTCTTAAGTAGGTGTACACTTTGTGAAATAATACCGTCAGGCACTCAGTGGAGAAGGAGGTTGTTTTCCAGAGCAACCACCATCAGTCCCTGTACACATCACAAAATTGCTGTAATCCTCACTGTTTTAAACGACTGCCTCAGACTTAGTAAAAACACTTTGGTTATATTAAACATGAAGATCTTAAACATACCTGCTGGGAGACTGGAGGTGTGAGATATGAGATAGAGCAAGCAGGAAAGCAGAAAGGAGGGGCCTTTGAAAATTACATAGTATTTTGTCGCTAAAACACATTTCTGAAAACAAAACAAGGAAAAAATACTTCATGTAATGATGAGATGACAAGAAATTGTAAGAGAAAAGGCATCACATAGTAAGGTGACAGGAAAAAAATATAGCAGGAAGGAAAATGAGGAAATGCAGCAAGAACTCAGACTGGAAGCAACAGTCAGAGAGTTTGATTCCAGAGGAAATGCTCATGGACAGGCTAGGGCAGAAATAGGTTCAAAATGTATTCAGGACACGTTCCCCCACAATGATCAAAACCACGCTAACTTTCTTTCCAACACTTTCTAATGCCAGTACACAGAGCCTTACCCCTGTACAAGGCTTCTACAGCTACCCACATCTTAACCACTAGACTGAGACCTTTCCTTTGATTATTTAGAGGGTACGGTCATGAATTAAGGCTGCACTTTCTACCAGTGGGCAGGTGTTAACTGAGGCAGTGACTTTTGAGGTGCGTGTGTGTGTGTGTATGTGAAATGGGGAGGAATAATGAGGGAAAGTACAGCCACAGGATCTTGCTCTGGGCTGCCTTGTCTGAGCCAGTTTTTATTACAGTTTCCARACCAAGAACACACTGTTTGTTCGTGGTCTGTGGAAACCTAACTTGTGAAAGGCTTTTTGGCTCTCCTCCTCATTTCCACTAGCTAAATTGCCATAAAAAGCAGTCATGTTATGCAGGGATTTTCACCTTTGGCATTTCTGAGACGTCTAGCCTTCTTGTTTTTCACATTCCTGCCCTGTGTCAGCAAGTGGTGTGGCTTCAGGAAACAATCTGTGTAGTCATGATTAGCAGAGAAAAGATCCTATGGAGATGTGAACTGTGACGCCAAGAAGCAAGTGTGATCCATTTGCTGGTTTGAAAAAGTCCAAGAGAAAGGGGAATTAAAAGAAAATCCTGATTTCTCAACCCTACTGGTGTGTGTCAGTGGTGCTGGCACTGAGAGATTCAAACCCTTCACAGACCCCTGCTCTGGCCCCAGCCTCAATCTTCTTTATCTCCAAATTCACAACTAAGCCTCACTGGTAGAGGCTCCTGATTCAGAGGTCCACTAAATCTCCTCACAAGAACAGGAGGTACAGAAGTTATGACTGGACACCAGGGGAAACCACACTTTGTAACCACTCTTCACAAATATCTTCATGGCTTAACTTAGAAAATAAATAAATCTTTCCAGAGTTGTCAATGGGTATAAGTCTCACAATAAGGGGGAAACAATAGATCTACAAAGTGCAGACATGGGAAATGCTCTTAGAGGGAAGTTGGAAGTTCAGCTGTACTGGAGGTAAATGAGGTGAGAGGACAAGAGGCCCGAAGGCAGAAAGGAAGTGTCTTCAATCTAAAGAGGCTGTTTTTACAGTAGATTTTGCTTTTTATTCAAAACTGATTTGTTTAGTGCACGCCTTATGCATAGACCAACGCAACATTCCACTGCCCTGTCAGACATCTAAACATCTTCTTTTACTGCAAAGTGAGTGTCCCATCATCCACCTTGAAATCGAGCACAAGTGGATTGCTGATATGAAAGGTATATATTGTAAAAGCTGAGCCTATGCACTAAATTCATGTGCTACATACTGTCTCTCTGTCTCACAATGGAGTCTAGCCCAAGCAATGTCAAACTGAAACACAGCATTTCTCCAGTGCCCTACTCAGCCTTGCTCTTGCTTTTCTCAAGAAATGTCAATTTATTTCCTTCACTTAGACTTCATTTTTGAACCTTCTTAGTGACCCCCCAAAAGAGGGGGGGGAAATAAAATAAAAACAGCCAGGCCACAGTTATTTTGACTGAGTTAACTAGAACTACTTGTGAGTACAAAAAACTTTGGGAAACCATCACCACAAGAAATGCACTTAAACTAAAAATACAGCAGTACAGTTTGATTGAGTCTTGATCACTGTGTTTCAAACAAAAATTTCTCTTTTACTGTTTGTTTTCAAGAAAAGGTCACTAGAAAGTCAACTATTACTTATTAAACCCTAAGTGATCTTGTGATTTCTTACCAAAACAATCTCTTTGTTTTACTCAGGTGAGAAGAATTTAAACTGAAACCCACAGTTACTAAACCTAATTATGAGGTTCAGCACTGCGGAACACTTTTCACAGAATGGCTTAATTTCTGCTTCTGTAGATAACTTGACACAAAAGAAAGTGCTAAGAAAGTGTCCAAAAATTAATGCTGAGCAACTGAGGGGGCTGGGGACACCACATGAAGAAGATCAGGGTTAAAGAGACTATGCAGTTACTATAAATTGTGTGAAATAGACCAGATTAAATCAGGTATTTGTGCCAACGTGATTTACTTTTTCAGGCACACTTGCACATCCACACTGATATTGTACTTCTCCACTAAAAATCAGGCACTTATGTGCTATACTTCTCCTTCTGATTGCCAAGACAAAAGCACCTGGCTCTTGCTTCAGTTACTGGACTTCCCAAATCAGTCATCCTTTTTTAAGAATGTAATGGAGTTTTTAAAAAGGATGTTTTATACAAATTCAYACAGGCATAGTAGAGTTAGTACATCCTTTTCATTGAGACAATGCCAAGCTCTAACTACTTTGAATGGCACTTTAAGTATATAGATGCATATTAAAAGCCACTTTCAGAAATAAACTGAAATAATTAAAATAATTTCTGACTATGCTTAAAGAAAACTCATTTCCAAGCAGTAAAAATTGAAAGTCAGTCAAATCTTGTTATTCAGCCATGGCACGTGAGATTTATGTTTTGATGTCTATTAGTTCTGTAATTGTTTTCCCTCCAAGAATTAATTTGTGGAGATTTGATAGCTCTCTGGGGTTGTTATTAATTACTCTAAAATAATTTGTCCTGAAAAAATTGCTAGTGTTCTTAATAAGTGGCAAGTCTGAATGCTTACCTGCATGATTCACGAACATCAACTGCTAATTACAGCTCCTCACTAAAAATACTGAAAGTTCATTGCAGTAATTACAGCCTTTAATGCAGAACCTTTCATATAACTGTCCTGATATAAAKGTCTCAGTTTCATACAGATGTCAGCAGTGGCAGAAAGTGCTCCCTTTTTAGGRGGGCACTGATCATGATTTCAGGCGAACTACTGTGCAGGAGGCTATCTGCACAAGAAATGGAAGAAATGGCTTGGAATGGGACTCGGTTCACCTTATACTGAGTTGGGATTAGTTACACCTGCCTTAATACAGCCTGTTCTTAAAGACTTCRGTGACTAAGTCTGCCTAAGGAAGTCATGGCAAGGCTCCATCATACTTGTTATCACAAGGATTTTTCGAGTGTTTAATCCAAGTCCTCAGTGGTCCAGCTGTGTAGTATATTTCTATTTCTTTGCAAGATCCATTACTATTCTTTTCTTGGGGCTAAACAACTTTATTTTTTCCAGATCTTCAGTGGGGTTATTTTCTACATGTGAAATGACTTTTGGGAGGAAATGTGTCCACTTCAGCCAGGAACCTGCACAGGAAAGCAAGTCAGTCCAGCCCACTTTTACAGGCATCTCTTTACTGCAGAGACAGAGCAGGAGGTGCTCCAAAAGCCCACTGTGACCTCTGACTGCAAYAGGCAGCCTCTGTGTGTGCAGCTAATACGTAACTCTGCACATTGATGCAAAATCATACATACAGAGCCAAAAATGAAAGCCACATGTGAGTATGAGAGATTAACCAAAGAAACAGTGATGATGAGAAAGTTGAGATGATGACATGAACATAAACACTAAGTATGAGGTTGAAGGGTTACTGGGATTTTTGTACATGTCAACAAGTCAGATGAGAAAAGCAGGGAAACTATACACCTCAGCATTTGGTTATACTACGACTTCTGTGGAGTGCTGTAGCAGATCACAGCACCCAAATATTCATGTTTCAAAGAAGATTTCAAGAAGAAAAGAATAAAAAATCCAGAAACGTTCAAGCAAGGGCTGTTAAATAACTAAAAGATGAGAATTGTCATAGGAATCCAGCACATTTAGTTCACGAAGTTACTTAGTTACATCCTCTGGGATTATAAACACATTCAGGCCCCGCACACAAAGCAAATGATTGGAAGCTGAAGCTAAGATTCAAAGATAACCAAGATTCAAAGTCAACACACTAGTGTAGGAAACAAAACTGTTCAGACTATTTTACTGGACCTATGGATCTGTCAGTTGCCTTTTGAATAGTAGACTGTGTGCATTAAATGTCAAGGAGTTGCACTTACATCAGGATTTGATTAGGTTAACATTGCAAGCTCAAAACTTGCTGAGTTTCGAAATTCTTAATTCACAGGGTTCTTGTCAGTCTTTAATTTTAATATAAAGCCSTTTCCTTTGTTCAGAACAGAAAAGGAAGGTACGAATATGAAGTTATATATTGGAAGAGCCACTGGTCTTGTAGTAAAGCCCACAAGGAGAGACAACTCAGCGGAGACTTCCCCCTGCACTGCCCATCTCTGCACATGCCATGGCCAGACAGATATGTTCCTGAGACAGAAATGTACTGCTGAGCTTCCCACAGCAAGCTCTACACATGCTTCTCACAAAAACYTGCATCCCCGTTCTCCAAAATTATGTCTGTTTACACAAGACAGGATAAAGGAGACATGCTTGGTTCTGCAGATTTTCTGCTGGAAGTAGCTGAAAGACTTTTATTTTCCTGGGCTGGCAGAGTCCCTCTATTGATTTACCTTATCTTACTCAAGTCTCGTTAGTCAAGTTTGACTTCTCTGAATCTGATTTCACAGATATTTAATTAAGCTACTTAAACCACTAGCACTAACTGTTGAAAACTTACATATGAGGTAGTACCTTAAAGGGTATCAGATAAGGGGAAATCCCAGGTGGGTATGAAATGGCTTTTACTGTCCAAATGTGCTGGCTAACCATCAGCAAAACACTGTGGGAACAGAAAACTGTTACCAGAGATGTGCCTGACCACAGTTTTACAGGCCCCTGTAGAAGCACAGAAGAGATTGTAAACTTTAATCCCATTTCTAAATTGTATTAAAAAAAAAMCCCCTTAATGTGGGCTAAAAAAGACAACTCTTTACATCTGGAACTAATACGAAGGCTAGAAAAAAATGGAGTGTGATTGTGGCTCCCTGGTGAAGCAAAGCTGGAAATAGATCTATATTGCAGAAACAGACATGAAATCAGATATTATGATTATTGCAAAGAAATGTATAAATAAAATATAACCAATGAGAATCTGTTAGTAGATCAGATTCTTGTTTGCAAGCAGATGAACTTTAAAGGGAAGAYGTATAATAAGTAGTGTTACCCCAGATAATGAGCTGTACTATGCAATTGCAGTAAGAAGAGAGAAAAAGATTGGGAGAGGGAAGCTAAGCGCAGTGGAGCAAGGAGCAGCAATTAAAAACTGGTGCAACACAATGCCAGGGCATTTAAATGAAACAGAATATTGTGGGGGTTGAGGGAGAGGAATCCTGGGAACCTTCCAAAAGCASTCTAAAGCCATACAAAAATGGCATGTGTGAAAGACCTTTTGAACAGTGTTATCAAGGAGTTGAAGGAACYCCATAATAATATTTCGTCAAGCTACAAAAAAGAGACAGGCTTGTGTAACTACCCAGTTTCCAGAGATGAACAGATGGCACTAGTAACAGCAAAGGAAAAGGCAATAGCTGATATGAAAGCACAGAAGGATGCAAACTCTAGCAAACAGTAGATACTTGCACAAACCCGAGAAACAAGCTTGTACACAAACAAGAACACTGAGGAGAAAGGGGCATGCAAGTGACACAGAAAATAAACCAGCACTCAGTCAATAGCAAATGTACAAGACACAGAAAAAAATAAAATTAGAAAAGCAGTGACATCATGTAGAAAACTTAATGGAAAAACCTTAGGCATAGAATCACCATGTSAGGGGTTTCAGGAACAAATTCAACTGCTGATAACATTGAGATTTCTCACAGATGACATTATTGAAACACAATAAGTAAAAAGTAAAGGTTAGTCATACCCCTCAAAAAACCCCCAACAAACAAAAAAAAGACAGCAGTGAATGAACAGGAAAAGAGAAACCAAAGAGAGAAAATCAGCACTTTTTTTTTCCCATGCTAAAGTCTGTACCAGATAGTGCAAATTAAACCTACAGTAAGATGAGTCTAGGGGCTTTATTATAAACAACACTTAGACATATGAAAAGGGGTAAAGATTGAAATTTCACATAGGGAGGAAAAGCCACAGCTTCTGAATAAGAAAAAATGCATATTGTACCTAAACCTGAGACATACACTAAAACTAAGACATAGGAAAAAAATATAAATCGAATAAAACCAGGTTATTTATGAGTCAGTTACAGTATATTAGTGACACATTGTTTATCACTGACTCCAAAGAAGTAAAAATGCTACTGCAGATATCCTYGGCATTATCAGAGCAATAATCTAGGGTATAAAACTACCTGATATTTTCTCAAAAACCTCCAAGTGCATTTGCCACCTGAGACAACAATTGGAGTAAGCTTCTACAGGATACTGTCTCAGCACACTGCAGGTTGAGTGTTGATAGGAGCTGGAAGCCAGCTACCACATCCTGAAAAATAAACCAGTGAATGAAGAGGCAATCAGCATACRTCATGAGATCAGCCAGGCAGAACACAAGTACCACTCCAGGAAAAAGCAGTGAGCTGCTGGATTGCACATCRGCTTCATTATCAAGAGATGGTCAAGAAATACTTGGAAAGAACATCTTGAAATAAATGTCTGCTTGACAAAAGCCAGCCAGAATTTTTAAGAGTAGGTAAAAACTAGTAGCGAAGGATATTAGAGAATATTTGCCAGTGAGGCTTTTTTTTTCCCCCCTTTTTCCACTTATTAGATTTCTGGGTTGTGGGATTTCTGGGGTGTATTTTTTGTTCTGTTTCATTGTTAATAAAAAATATCACAATCAAAACAGGTACTTCACTAAAGTAACTGAGAGGTAGACAGCTAATTGCTGAGGCAATGGCCTTGCTGTATGAAAACACATCAACCRAACAAGAACTTTGACCTCACAATCAAACAGAAAAAATCAACCATCCCAAATAATTGAGAAGTTTAAGGCAGGCCCTAGAAGGAAACAGGAAAATAAAGCAGAGGTATCCAAGTGTGAATATTCATTATTCTGCCAGACTGGCCCTGCTGCGGAGGAATTCCTCTCTGTGCCCATAAAGACAAGAAACACAGAGAAAAGGTGAGCCAGATTGAAAGCATCACTTAAAAGATGAGTGGATCATCGAAAACAAAAGGGTTGTCARAAGTCAGAGCCACTGTCAGCAGGAAAGCTATTTCTGAAAATTCAGGATTGCCAAATTCAGCCCACGACACTGGGTTAAGTAGTCATAGTACTTGCAGAAGTCAAGTGAAGTGGCAAAGAGACAATGACAGCTCATAGCACTAGCAGCAGGTTTTAGATTTTAGAGTTGCTAGTTCCAGAGAAATCTTTACAGGTTAAAAAAAAGGAAAAAAAAATTAAAAATTGAAAACAAAGGAAAAAAATTAAAAATTTTAAAAAAAATAAAAGGAAAAAAGAAAGCAGAGAAAAGAAAACAGAAAAAGAAAAAAGAAAAACAGAAGTATTTTATGAGCAACAAGCTGTGTGGGGCTGAGTTGGTGGCCAGGACTAAATCATGGCACAAATTCACAAACAAGTCAGCTAAYCTACCCTAACAGGTGTTTCGACAGTTAAATTTACTGTCTCAGACAAATACGACAGAGGGAAAAGTGATGCAGTCTCCCTGAACAGGTCACTATGATCTCACATAAAGAAACTGAAAACAACTTTCAGGACTTTTTACTTGGTGACAACTCCATGTGTGAAAGAAGAAGCAGGACCAGGACACTGCACTCGTGTCTCACTCCTGTCTCACCCAAAACAGGAGGGAACTGAAAGAGTCTCTGTGATAACTTATCTGCTTGAAAAGCTTTTAGCTGCAGGGAATGGAGACGATTTCACCCAAAATTTACTCTGCTCATTAGGAAGAATTTCCTACAATGGAAGTGAGTATGTGAAGGTGCACGAGAAGGAAACTGGTTCCTGATTTCAGTCAGCTCTCCATCCCCCTCTTCTTATAGGCACCTTACAAGCCTTTACCTCCATAGCACTGTCTAGAAGTTACTGTAAACTCCGTGGCATGTGTCAAGAGCATAAGATGGTTTAATGAGAAAATAATTATTGCTTTTTGTTTTTTCCTTTTCAAGCAAGCTTTCTAGTACTATATAATTAGTTCTTGCCGTTAAAATACCATCATAGAACCTTAAGGCAGCCCTTGGGAATGTTACTACCGCAAGACCATGTTTCAGTCAGTTTAATGCATAAGACATTAAAATAAATGCAATCTGATTTCTCTTTTCTCCCTTTCAGCCTGATCCAAAATGTGTTAAACTGAAAGAAGTAGGCCAGGAATGTTGCAAAGGTTCAAGCTCGATGCATTGCCTCTACAGCCACCTCAGGAGAGCGCATGAAGAAGCAGCCATACTTTATGGAGATACTCAAGGCACAGATATTTTTGGGAAAACAGGGCTGGTAAATTGGTATCTAATAGAGCCTGGGAACCCACAAGGGAAATACTCTATGTGTACAGCTCAACAGGACATAGGACTCTATGATATTTTCCATCTCTGCATGACACTTGGACTTCATAAAACTTAAGACTTAGTTTCTCTCCCCATGAGCTGCTCAGCAAGGCTAAAAGGGATTCAACATCCAGTAAGTGAAATTAATCATCATTATGCTGTCAGCAGTAGAATCTAAAAGAGATGTTATTAAAAATGAGAGCAAGAGTCAAAAGGCCAGTTCTTGAGTCTGTTGGATGTCAGCATTTTTCTTCAGAGTCCAAGGCAGCATTACAAACATCCAACTCTGAACTTAGGGATGCCACTTCTATTAAGTTAATTACAGAAATATCACATTCCTATTAATAAAATCATCTTTCTTCTGGAACGGATATTGATTGATGTCCTTAATAAATAAAAGATCATCAACTTTTATTCTATGATAAATCTTTCAAATTGCCATGTGTTTGTTCTTTCCTGCTCTGCCCACTGCATCTCCTCCAGCTGCTATGAGCTATTAGTAATATTTCCAGAATGAAAACATGGAACAGYTCCTGTTTCTTCCCAAATGCCAGAACTGACAAAAATGAAACGGAAAGTGACATTTTCAACAGTTTTTACCTGATACCATCATCCTTGCTGAAAATAAGTGTCCAAGTAATAATGCACAGCATGCTACTCCCACTTGAGCTAGCCTAATTTTTTTTTTGACCGAAGTGGGAGGAGACACTTCATATGCCAGTCCATAACCCCTAACCATAGCAAATGTCTCTATACTTCTCATTTCTCGTCTGTATCTTCACTTGGGGTAGGGCTGGGCAGTGGATGGAGCAATGGACATGACAAAAAACCCCCAAAACAGCTCCAACAAACAGGTCATGAACCAATGGAAAAAACTCAATCCCACAACCCAAAGAAGTCCTGATCCGTACATCATAGTTTAGTTAATATCTAGCCATGATAAGCAGTCCACAATTGTTTACAGGACCATATTAAGGAGTAGAATGTGTAAGTTTGTTATTTCCACACAACTACATGCCTRCAGTCGGGGCAGCTCATGATTCTTTCACGCAAAAAGCCTGTGAAGCAGCAGTCTAAAGCAGATAGGTTTACAGAGAACTATTTTGCAAAAATATTTCATTTTTCAAAATATCCTTCAGCTTTGTGTCCAGAGATACAAAGCTAAAGCAAACAGCATTATAGTCCTTCAGGAGGACCCAGTTAGACAAAGACAAAAATAAAAAAGCAGCAATGAGTTTAAATGCGATGAGGCAAAGCATTGATTTTCAGTACACTACATTGCTCCTTTCAAAGGCATCCACAACAATCCTTGCATTGGCTACATGGGGAGATAAAGCTCCTGTGCTTTCCTTGTCTAAAAAGAGTTGATGCAAAAATTCTCTTCTCAGAGTTCCTTATCTCCAGTATACCCATATCCATCTTACCATAGTACCGGTAAGAAGTTCTACCCAAAGTAGATTGCTTGCAATAGTTCATAGATTGATTTCCTTTCCTATTTAACATCCAAGCTTTAAGAGCTTGTTGGACTTTCACATTTCTGTCCCTGTAGGGACTTTCACATTTCTGTCCCTGTAGTAAAGTTTCTGAGAATCTGGTCAAGACCTTGCTGCAACAACAGAATCACAGTAACAATAATATATATAGATATATATTAGTGTTAGACAATTAATGATATCCTAATCTGCTTTACACTATTGTTTAAGGATAATTCTGACCATGCTGACATTCTATCAACAACTCCTTTAAGTAAAGCTGAGAAAGACACATAAATGCGGATGTGGGGGAAGGTGGTGAACAGAGAAAACTCCTTTTGCACTTATGAAACAACTGAAACAAGTAAACAAAGACACCATCAGTAAGTGAACTCTAACAGCTTTTCCCCTAACTAACATCTCAGTAACACAGAAACATGAAGGCAGGTAGGTGGTGAGGCCTAAGATCGATATAGCCAGTAAAGATCTCTTTCACCCATCAGTGGTGTCTCATCCAAACCACAGGGAAGGAAAAGGCAAGAGGGTTCACACTCTAAATGGAGAGACATGGAAACACTCCTCAGCAAATGAAAAGGAAACAGAGGTATTAACACTAATGGTATTRGTTATATTCTACTTACCTATCCTCCTGAACCACAGAATATCCTGAGTTGGGAGGGACCCAGAAGGATCCTCAAAGCCAACTCTTCAATGCCTGATGCAAACCCACAATCTTGGTGTTAATAGCACCTTGCTCTAACCCACTGAGCTAATTTCAGAGGTCAGATGGTGTTTGTCCCCAAATTTAGGGCCATTCCACTTCAAAGACCCTACTGTTTGAATGGGGCCCTTGAATGCTCAAAAGGGAAAGCTTGCCCCTTAAATATTCCTAGACAGTACAAAGGCATGGATATTCCATTTTCCCTTGGTGAGATAACTAGTTTGCCAAAAGGGAACCCCAGGCTACAGATGMAGCTGTTGTGATTTCCAACACTATGTGACAGAGAGGTACAAGGAAAAGACAGCCTTATGCTGACCTCTGCAAAACAGGACAAGAGAAAGAGACTGGAAGCCTCAATTCTTGCTTTGATGCACACAAAAGCCTTTTTTATTACCCAGCCTACGATAAAAATGAAAGAGAAAAATCAAAAAATAATTCCCACAAAGGTCACAGCAACGTCCAACACACTTGGAAACAAAAGCCAAATGAGAGGTTCACCTTGAGGCTCCCAGATGACGGGGCAGAGTGCACTGTCAGCATGGCTGAAGAAATGGGCTGACAGGCACTTCATGAACAAYGCACTACTACACTAAGAGCTACAGAAAAAAGTTCATTATCAAGATTATGCTGTAGAGGGGAAAATATTTTGTCATCACATGTTCAAAAGCAAACAAACAATAAAAATCCTAACTTGCTCTTCTAAGTCCTTTTTGTGCTCAGCCCAAGTTGCTACAAGTGCATCTCAGCAGCTTGGGGGTAGATTCTGAAATCTGCAGAGGCCTACTGCACAGGCACAGAAACACCCAAGCATTTTGCAAGGTGTTAAAGCGCTAGTAAAGATTTTCTCTGGGATCTTGCAACATCTTGCAAGAAGGGATTTCATGCTCTAACAAAAGTTTGCACCGGGTCAGTAGTTACCTTTATTTTTCAATGGGCTTAAAATCTCTGTTGCCATATGCCACTCTGACTGCATATCACCTGAGACAGAAGAAAACAGAAAAAAATACTGAGTTTATAAAGCTCTGGTGAGGATGGATTCTACTAAACCCAAGGTAGRAGCTGCCCTTTGATAACCTGGTTTGCTTCTTGGTTGTTTTCTTTGCCTTGGTTCCTTGAGGATCAGCAGGCACCTCCTGTATTTAAGACTGAAAGCATCACAGCTTTCAGAAGAAAATTATGGAAGTAATTCACAAGCTGACAGAGCCAGTTTGGAACACCCAGCACTGCAGCCACAGTGCCAAGGCTGTGGGCACTACAGTCACCAGGAGAAAGGCACATTTGAGAGCCAGCGCATACTTATGATGACTCTGATATCGCCAGTTTTCTTCTGCTGTGTTTTCATAAAGCCTTGTCAGTACTTAGTGTGAATCTTACTCTATATAGCTCCTTTCAGGGGGAATTTTTTAAATCTCAGCCCCTTAATGAGATACATTTTTTATTATCAAAGTAAGAGACCTGTTTGTGCTCTAAGTTACATGAGGTTTGAAAGCACAACCAAGGAAAAATTAAATTCAGCTTCAAAATTACATGAACTTGGGCATTACTGAAATTAAGGTGGTCATTTCAGGCTCTGAACAACACAGCTTAATGACTGCTATGCAGGCAAGACTTTTATATGGGAACATTAGTAATATTAGGAATATTTATGCTAAGTCCACTCCTTTAAAAAACCAAAACATCACACACACGTGGTCATTGCCACTTATGATAAATGCCTTATTGTTCCTGCTGCAATTGGTGCATTTCTAATACATCCAATAGCACTTCACAGAGTAAGCTTGCAGTGGACAGTAGTACATAAACCTTTCCATCTCCTTGTCCACCAAAGATTTATCAATACTAGACCTCCAGGTATTGCTGCTCATTCTGCAGCTGCGAAGGAGCAGGGAGAAAAGGACTAAGTAAAACCCGGGTTTATTGTTTCTAGGAAAGAATAGGTTGGAAACTAAAAGACCAGAATGAATAAAAGGTGGCCTAAAAAATTGCAGCTTGCAACTTACAATGAGTTTTCAGCCAAATTCCAGCCAAAACCTCCTTTTTGATGCCATCAGCCAGAAGAGAGAGTGCCCTGGGAGTGGAATTTCCACCTCTGCTCATGCAGCAAGCCTGTTCTGGCAGCAGATGCCCTTGTTTCATAGAGAGGGTCAGAGAAAGAGAGAAACAAGTCTTGGTTGAAAGGCATTTCTATATAGCTGATCCCAGAAAAGCTACAGGCTCCACATGGGACAGGAACAGAAGGAGAAACTTCCAGATTCTCCTTCAGGACATGGCCATAAATGTACTGCTTAGCCTTAGACTAACCAACTTCCTACTTGTGTGTTGACAGCCACCACCTGGAAGTTGGATAACAGTCCAGTTAGTGTACCTCACAAATACAGCGAGACGCAATCGTTAACATTTGCAAAGCACATAGATAAAGTTCAGATGGAAAGGTTCACTACCACTGAGTACACACAGATGGAGGGAAGAGATAGCACATTACCTGTATTTGTTGAAGTGGTGCAATATAATTCAATTCTACAACCACAAGCAAACACGGCTCTGCACACGTGCATGCACACGCATTCTCCTTCAGCCCGTGTACCAGCTATTAGTGTAACACAAAGATGTGATCCTGGAAACTCCGCTGCACTCACAGCCCAATTCCATAGTTGCAGTATGCATGAACAGGGGCAGTGTGCCTTGTAAACACCTTAAAATACACATAGTGGGAAAAAGACCTGGATTCTGCACATTTTTCCCTTCTATTGCAAGAGAGGCAGTATAGAGAAGGCCGGGTGAACAAAAATATCTGTATGTGTGTATAGGGAAAACAGAAAAAAATTTTAATACATTCTTTATATCTTTTTCTTTTTTACTAATGTAGCAGCAGCTGTTCCCAGTGTTGTGTCACCAAATGGCATGAGCACAGTTCTCATCATCAAGTGCTGTGTTGCCACCTATGCCATCTGCAGAAGTGGTGGGGTCCCCTTCAGAACAAACCTATAACAATAGATAAAAAATTGCCCTAGAAACCCAGTCACAGTGAAGGCAGTCACAGCTGATGAATCATGAAGACTGGAGAGAGATGAGCAGGAGGCAGGAGCAAGCAGCTTGTATTCCCTGCACAGCCCTCAGGACCTCTTCACCTGCTGTACAGGGGTTGTAGCTGTGCTCACGCAGCAGGTACAGAGGCTGTGCTTAAAGCAAAGGGCACCTGGCACCCTCCCAGCCACATAACCTATAGCAAAGGCAGCTATTTCCTTGTASTCAGGGCTCACTGCCTGACAAACATAGGTGACATACTCCTGCAGAATTACAGGACAGTGAAATGACTATGTGAAGAAGAAAGACTACTACTTTAATTGGCATTCAGTCTGAGGAGACAAATCTGGAAATAGTTTACCACTGTGAGAAATTAGTTGAGAATCCAGCCTCAGGTGATGTGCTCTATCTTCCTGAAATAAACTTTAAAATAATATGGAAGGGAGAAAAGAAAAGAAAATCTTACTGTACTGAGAATGATATAAAAACTTTTGAATCCATTTCCCCTGCTATGGATGCTGAAAAAGCTTTAGCAGAGAATTTCTTCAGCTCTCTGCAGCATTTTTGTGAGAGTTCTGTCTTTCCCATGCAAGTAACTCAAAACAATGTTACAGTTTTGTAAACTTCTTGCAGCTGCAGGTTGTTTTGCAGAATTGTTATGGTTCTAACTAGAAAAACATTCAGAGATGGGTGTCTTAGAACTTGACCAATCCCCTCAAGGGGAGGATGGCAAAAAACCAATTACCTTATGCCATTTAACACACTTTTGCGAACTAACATGTAAAAGCCTTCTGAGAGATCATTAAAGCGCTTCCATTTATCCCTGAGCCTGGACTTTGTGTCGTTTCTCTACTCGTCCGTGGGGAAAACAGTGACACCTTGCATACGTTCTTATTTGAGAATTATTCATTAAAATTATTACTTTTTTGTTATTATTATAAGCGAGAGAACTGACTCTCAGCTTTCCCCCAGCTGTACATTATTACTTGAGAGCAAATGTGGATCTGCTTAAGTCTGCTCTAAGGTCAGCTTGCCTTTGTTTGCTTGCTTGCTTGTCTGTTTTTCATATATACCATATCCTTTGTGCAAATGAAATAGGAAAAATCCCCCAAACATACCCAGGCTTTTAACAATTATATTCCCTTCATTATCTGAAAAGCTCATGCATTATTTGAAGAATTGACCCCAAATATTAAAAAGATATGTTTTAAAGCAACTCTGTAGATCTACGAAGAACTCATTTAAATCAAGATCAAGGAGGAGTGTGATGATCTGTTCTAAACCACCATTTAACTCAGACCTTCTTATCTTCCTGGATCAGTTTCCTCCAAAAAACTGCAGTTGACTGAGAACACTGTTCTCCCACTCCACAAGATTATTAATCTGGTGGAGGGGGCTGATTTTGACTGGGTATTTCCAGTCAAAAGCATGCCCCAAGGCTAGCCACACAAAGCCAATGCTTTTGACAAGCTCACGGTGTTCCCATGAAAACATGAACCAAGGAATTCTCCTTCTGCTTGAGACATGCAAATTCAGGCACCTTCACGTGCTCTGAATGGAGCTGCAGAAGACCCAGCCCAGGCAGACACCAGAGCCTGGAGAGAACTCCCTTGCGTGGTCCTCAGAAGCCACTCCAAGATGGTCACGCTCCCCTCACTTGGCTGCCCAACTCTTTACTGTCTGTGACCAYGGCTCAGCCACAAAACACCCACCAAGGCCCAATTTAATGTTTTGGGCCCGAGCTGAAATCTATCTATTGTATTGAAACAGAACACTGTGAGCATTTCAGTCACTCGAATTACAGGAAATAAAACATGCTTTAAGCAACACCTTGATAAACTCAAGTGCATTCTTCAAGGCTGATGTAAAGAGCAGAGTTTCAACTTCTGTTAGGATATTAGTATTAGTTCTTGTCAATCTTATCTGAAGCCATTGCAAAAGTCTGCTCTTTGCTCATGTTATTCAAGTGCCGAGAAAAAAGTGGATAAAAGACAGGTCATGCTAAAGAAATAGTATTCTATGTGACAAATAAAAGCAAAAGGGAAAAAAGAGAAAAGGGAAAGCAAGAAAGAGAATGAAAGAGAAACAAGAGAACTAGAGAAACAGAAATAGAGAA
This sequence comes from Parotia lawesii, assembly GCA_003713295.1. Taxonomy (NCBI): domain Eukaryota; kingdom Metazoa; phylum Chordata; class Aves; order Passeriformes; family Paradisaeidae; genus Parotia; species Parotia lawesii. Next base: position 1,484,339 of record RAHM01000061.1, read on the forward strand.
ATGGAGAAAAATAAAAACAGAAGAACAAAAACTGAAGAAAAGAAAAAGAGGAAAAAATATGAAAACAGAAGAGAACAGAAAGCAGAATTGTTTCTAGAACAAAGACAGCTCACCTGAAGAGCATCTTCATCTCCAGCAGATTCTTCATATCCAACTCTGTTCCTCCAGGCAAAGTCTTGACGGGCTCCTAGCGCYGAAGGACTAATGTAATAAGAGTCCATGCAGGCATCTGAAAGCTGCTATAAAAATAGTATTTTTTTGGTGYCATGATACACACCATAGCTCAGGAATTTTCTTGGAAAGCAAAAATGTTCTAGGTAGAGCTTGTGTCAGATACCACTCCCTTGTACAAGAAAAATCTCACACAAGCCATTAGAGGGACTCCCTGAACTCAGAACTCCTCTGCTGCATCATTATGCAGCATTAAAACCCTTTCATTTCAAACATGTATTGTGTGTGTGTGAAGTTGTTGGCCTTCTACAATTAATAAAGTTTTTTCTCAAGGTCAGACACCTGAAACACTACAAAAATAGTCCCTTCCCTCTCGGCATTTCTGAGGTCTGCCACAGCTAGAGCCTTGACAGGATTCACCTTTTGAATGCCTCAACATCCCACTTGACCAGTGTCCAGCACAAAGGCAATAGAGAGAGAAAACTGTTCCCTTCAGTTTAAGTAGCAGGCTCTTCAGTGGAGTTTGTAAAACTTTTCTCAGAGTAAAATGGATGGAATCCATTCCGAGATCATTCGATATCTTAATTGACCAGTTCCTGTTACAACAAAGTAAAAGAGTCTCTGATGACAACCTGCAAATCAAGGATTAAGGGCTTAAGTTATTTTATTCCAGTGTAAATCTTTTACCTTTATATTTAGAAAATGATCTAACAATTCAGTGCTCTGTTCTGACTCGTCTTTACATTAAAGCTTGCAATTCTTTGGCTAAGGAAGAGAGTCCAGGATGTCAAGGGGCTGCAGAACATAATTTCAATTGTGGAACAATCAATGAAAACAATCAAGTTGAACACTGTCAAAAGAGCTGAGAGTCTCTTTCTGTATTACTGGAAAAAAAAAAAGAAGGGGGGGCAGGCATGGGGACAAAAATGGGCACATTTGAAGTTCAAAAGTGTTCATTTTAGAATATGCAGCTAAAATATTCTATTGCCACCTACAAATGATGCTAACCACAGGGTGGGGGATGGGGAATTCAGTTAAAAAACATATGGTACGAAGGTATCATCAAGATTTATAGCACAAGTTAAATTATGAAATTTAGAAATTTTTTTTGTCAATGYTGTTCTGTGAAAGGTTGCACAATCAGTCCTTATACAGAAATTCCATTCAACAATACTGTCAGATTAGTCACTAAAAACAACCTCTAACCTTGAGGAACAAAAGTAGCAAAGGTTCTATAATTGACTAAAGTTTCCCACTTTACTTGCATTTTCATTTCAATATACAATGCAAAAAAAGTTATACATTCCTCAAATGCCTTGACACAATGACTATAATAGCAAGTCCTGAAGGTAGTGCAGTATTATTACAATTTTAAATGTTTTTTCTCCATTTGAATGTGAAAACACATGCAAGTTTTACTTATCCCTCTACTTTTTAAGAAGTTACTGAAGTTGGGGATAATGAATGATGAAGGAGAAAAGACAAAATGCAAAAAGACAAAATGTTCAAGGAAACTGTTTTGGAGGATGGTTCATTTGTCTTTGAGATATAACAAATACTTCACTAGAACCCTTTTGTTAAAGTTGTGTTTCTTACACTAAATAGCTACAATACATCTCCTTGAACTCATATATCTATATGCTAAATATTGTTTTTTACTGCAAACTCTGATGTGTTGCATTATGTTCACTGGAATCCGGGAAGTCAAGCCTGTTTTGGTGCAAGTTAAAGGAGTTAACAGGCCCAGAAATGACAAAATGTTATTAGAGCTGAGTGAGCAAAGATGGAATTCATGTTTGGCATTACAAAAAAAGGCCACAAAGTTGGGCATCTGAGGGCTAGAAAATGCCAGCYTTCTGTGACACATTTCAGCCTTAACAAAGCTGTTCTAACACAGCAGTTTAGTGGTCTCAACTCCAGAAGAGTGGTACTCTGATCATTCCTCACTTTTGTTTACAAATATTACATATAACCAGTGATGATGCCTAAACAAATTGACAATAAAACCACAACTTGAAAGCAGTCAAGGTCCCTGGCATGGTGGAAACATCAATCCTCTTAAAATTTCAGGAGAATGAGATTTTCAATACCATTGTTTTGGAAAAAAAGCAAATTAGCAAATTTACAATAATTTTACATTTGATAACAAATTAGGTTCACCCCTGGAAAGGCCTACTGCTTCTATAGCTATTTCTCACATTACATAAGCTTTCTTTTAAACCAGAATGATAGTTTCAGCAGGCCCTAGGGCCCTTTAGARCATCAAGTAAAGCCCTTAATGCAAGTATTATCATCAGTTTAGTGAATGAATTATCAGTAGAATTTAAAACAGAACTAAAACCTACCTCTTTCCTTGCCTGTGTAGCTTCAAAATGTCTACAGTTCTTGTTTCAGACACAAAAGGAACACTTACAGATTACTCTAGTTACCTAAATCATTGATTATATATAGACAGCACATAAAAGTATACTAATTTTGCATAAATCAACATTTTATGGTTTATTGCGGTTTTTTACAGTTTTTGTGGGGGATTTTTTTGGTGTAGCTTGACCTGAAATCATTAAGACATATCTACATCATTTTTTTCAAGATTCTTTTATCACACAGTGATCAATTCTCTATATTCATTTTATGTAGATCTCTCCATTCCAGTTTTCCAGAGTTCGTGAGTACTGACACTACTGAAGAAGTACAAGTTCAAACACAYCTATACAAACAAGACAAACTAGACAGAATATTGCAGATAAGGCTACCTTTTTTTTTCTTTTTTTATATATAAATTTGTTTCAACCAGGCACAGAGAACTTTGGAACACAATACTGAAAGCCATCTATGATAATCTTTGCAGCTCAGGTGTTTGCAGATTTCCCAGTCAAGCACTTGCCCCTACGGCTTTAACAACGTATGCACAGACCTTTTATTTCCTCAGCACTTCAAGTGAATCGTCCCTCAAACACAGCGGTTCTAAACCATATTTACCAGAGTAAGACTACACATGGGCTAATTAAGTGGCCCCATGTTCTCCTGAGCTGTGTGCTTTACTTCAAGACAGAGCTGGCTGCTCCAAGGCCGGGCTCCCTCACAGCAGTGACAAGCATGCACAGCTGAGCCGAGCGCAGACAGCCAGGCACAGAGGCACAGCCTGGGGCACAAGAGGGAAACGCGCTGGCCACAGCAACCAGAGAACGAGGACTTGCACGCATAACTTAAGAACAACTGCATTGTCAAACTGTACTTTTACATGAAGTTCAAGCACAAACTTTTCCCCAATATTCCCAATTTTCAAGAAAGCCCTGAAGGACACACCACCCCCCAAACTTTAAAGGTGTTTAATTGTGCACATTCAATTCCACATTAAATCACGAAATAAACACTCGCTTTTCATCTGTAAATTTAACAAAAAACCCTTACAACTTAAGATTAGCAAATACATTCCCAATCTACAGCCTCATGTAACATTACTAATAATAGGTGTCATTAAAGAAATTCTCTCAAAACATACATAACAATAGATACTGTGGGTAAAGGACACAGTGAACACATTATTTCATTCTCTCTAACATATACCTAGTGATTATGGGCAGTGTTTTAATGCTGATGTYAAAAATTACATGATTCTTATTATTCCAGTCCTATTTTACTTGTCAGAAGAATTACAATTTCAAAAGTGCACATATAACTGTGAAAACTGTGGAAGGGAGGACTGTGAAGAGTACGAATTAGTGCTTGTTCCACATAGGTGCTGCTATAGGTCCCTGTGGAGCCCTTTCAACGGTCACAAATTCATCAGGGTTGTCAAAAGCTTCGTAGTGGACCAATAAGTCTTGAATAGCACACTCCTCAATCTGGAAGGAAAAAAAGAGCATGTATGTCAGTGTCAGGTCTACATTTACACCACGGGCGTGGTTATGGACTGGCTTTACTGGTCCTGAATGCATCAGATCTCCTAATCAGGAAGGAGTAGTATAGATGATGCATTCTTCAGACAACTTGAAGAAACCTCAGGTTTTCAGGTCCTGCTCCTCATGGGAAACTTGAGCCACCCTGGTATCTGCTGGAAAGACAAGACAGCAGGACACAAGCACTCTAGGAGGTCTCCTCATTGCTGAAAAATTCTTAACACAGATGATCAAGGAGCTGATTAAAGGAGACAYTCTGATGGATCTCAAACTTCCAAAAAAAGGCCTGGTCAGGGATGTGAAGACTGAGGGCAGCCTTGGCTGCAATGACAATGAGATGCTGGAATTCAGGATCCTGAAAGCTGGAAACAAGGGAAATAGCAAACAACTTGGGACTTTAGAAGAGAAGACTATGAAGGAGTCTGCTTGGAAAAATTCATGGGATTTGGCCCCAGAAGGAAGAAAGGTCCAGGACAGCTGGCTGATTTCAAAGATCACCTTGGCTAAGCTCAAGAACAGACCATGCCAATGAGCTTCTTAGCCAAGTAAGAATGGCAGGACTGCACAGACAAAAAAAAGAGCTCCTGACAAAACTCAAACAAAAAGGAAGCATACAAGATGTGGAAGCAGAGAAAAATGATGAAGGAAAACAGAGACACTCTGTGACCACATAGGAACAGAATTAAGAAAGTCAAAGCCCATCTGTGGTGGAATCTGGCAAGGAACATGAAGGGCAACAAAACAGGCTTCTACAACAGCAAAAAAGACAACACGGATCCACTACTGAATGAAAAAGACATGGAAAAGGCTGGGGACCTTCACCTTGGTCTTAAGTGTTAAGATCAGTCTCCAGCAATGCCAGGCCCCGGAGACCAGAGCTGGTCAAAATGACTACAAGACCACTCTCAAAAAAACCCCTGAAAAATTATTGCAGTAAGGGTTGATTCCTGAGGACTGGAAGGAATCAAATGTCATTCCTACGTTCAAGAAGGGCAAGAGGATCTGAGCAACTACGAGGTGATCCCCAGGAAAGTGGTACAGCTTAAGTATTGACTAAGAGTTTAAGTGGACAAACTTAAGAACAGACCTCATAAACGCAATGTGAGACAGACTGAAAACTGGCTGAACTGGTGATCTCAAAGGGTTGCGACCAGTGGCACAAAGTCCAGCTAGAGGCCAGTCACTAGCACCAATACTGAGACTACGGCTAGTACTGTTTAACATCTTTATCAATTACCCACAGAAAGAGATACAGCTCACTCTCAGCACGGTTACAGACAGTAGAGAACTGAAAGGAGTGGCTGATATACCAGACGGTTGTGCTGCCACTCAGAGAAACCCAGACAACACTGGAAAAATGGGCTACAAGGAATGTCATGAAGTTCAAGAAAGGGAAACACAAAGTCCAGCTCCTGGGAAGAATAACCCCAGACACCAGTACACACTGGGAGCTGACAAGCTGAAAAGCAGCCTAGCATAAAAGGAGTTGGGGTCCTGGTGGACAATTTAGCCTTTTATCCAGCAATGCGCTCATATGGCACAGAAGGGTGACAGCCTCCTGTGCTCTGTGAGGGACAGCACCGCCAGCAAAATGAGATAGATGACCCTTCCCTTCTACTCAGCACTGGTGAGACACACTTGAAGTGCTGGGTCCACTTCTTGACCTCCCACTACAAGAGAAACATGGATATAATGAACAGTCCAGTGACATGGCATAAAAATTATTAAGAGCCCAGCACATCTGACCCTGAGGAGATGCTGAGCACACTGCTCTCGTTTAGTGTGGAGAAAAAAAGGCTTACAGAGATCTTATCAAAATGTATAAATACCTGATAGGACAGAATAAAGAAAACTGACCCACGGTCTTCTCAGTAGTACCCAAAGACAAGAGAAGAGGCAATGGGCACAGACTGAAAAACAGCAAATTGCATTTAAAAATCTTTTTTGGTGTGAGAGGGGTCCCTGGAACAGGTTTCTAGAGAGGCCATTAGTCTTCATCCTTGCAGATAATCAAACACTGCCTGGACATGGCTTTGAGAAACCTGCTCTAAACTGACCCTGCTCTGAGCAGGGGTTTAGACAATTGCCAGAGGTTCCTTCCAAACTCAATCATTCTCTGATGCTGCAAATACATTTATCATGGACTCAGACATTTTGACTTTAATAGAGGCCTACCTTATAAAACAGCAGTGTGAAGTTATAATTAAATGATATTTAATATCATTATGTAAATGAGAGGTATGAATACATAATTAATAATAATAACTGATCTCTGAAAGAGCCATTGGAAACTCCTTGTGATACTTCAGAGCAGCAGTAACTTAGCACTTTACCTGGATCAATGCCAAAGGCTTTTCCCTGCTCCTAATAAGAGCAGCTTCTTGCTGGAGCTCTTCCTCTACAATAGCTGAAAACATGACAGGCGCTATCACAGGAGAGCTGGTTGGGGATGCTGCTGACCAAGGACTGCAAAAAAAAACCCCAAATGACATTATGAGGCAATATCAAGGTCAGCACAACACACAGTAAAGAAGTTCCAGAATCTAAGCCACTGCCAAACTTACTTATGACTCTCCAGCTGTGGAGACCCCAGAACATGGTCTTCCAGACCTGAGTTACTTCTAGTGGTGCACCTGGAGAGAGGTAGGAAAGGAAAGTAAAAGTCACTGGTAGAGCATTCTCCTACATCGTATCGTGAAATACAAACTTACAGTAGGCAATTATAACAAATGTGTAGGGTTTTTCCAGAGGAAAGGCATAAGGATGTAATGTTGAATTTGTTTTTAAATGTGATACTGTGACTGAAAAAGACACTGATTCTCATTTCTAACTACCAGACCCTAACAGAATTCCATTTTGGGAATTAATTCTGGCATTTCCTAACATTTGAGGATTGGAAAAAATGAGTTTCACTTTCGGTTGTTTATTTTAAAAAAATAGGCTTTTTTGCTTTTTTTCATGTAAAGTAGCCAACTGAGTTATGCACTAACAGCACTACCTATAAAAGTTTGCAATTAATATGAAAGAACAAAAAATTCAAGATAACAAGTCTAACTGTCCTGTATTCAAATTAAGTGCTTCATACAAAAGAGCCAGTGCTACAATATCGCTAAAGTAAATTCTTTGAGTGTAAGCCCAGAAATTATGGACTTAACACAATAACCTGTAACCACCTCCCACATTCACAAGAATAGCATAAAACTAGAATTAACAGAATAGAAAAAAAAATCTTAAAATATTTATAGAGCTCCCGGCAGGAAGATATTTCACTCAGTTGCAAAATGTTAACCTCTCAACAAAAAGAAGTCACATTTGTTATACTGTATTCCTTAAGAGACAAGTCTATTTGTCAGAAAAATCCTATACCAGTAGGAAGAGAGGGCCCTATTCTCATGATTTAATACCTATCTTTGACAGGATAGTTTTGCAATTTCCAGAACCCTAAAAAAGTTTTACAGCATACTGTGACATGCTGGCAAACATTTTTTGAATTATTCTATGGCACTGCAAACAACTCTAAGGGTGTTGCTGTTTCAATAAATCATTCTCAATTTTCTTTAAGGCTTTGGTAATCCTTTGTAAGTGACCATAAGCTCTTGGATTAAAAAGAAAAAAGTCTATAGAAAGTTAAGAGAATTCCAGTAACTACCAAATTCTCGGTTTGAAATATTTTCCCCAGAACACAATTCCAAGGATAACAAAAAAAATGATTCCTACCACAAAGTGGTAAGGGCAAGATCTCAAAAAACCTGAAATCCAACATCCATCATCAAAAACTGATTTAAATTAATCATGCTGAGCTTCTTGTCACAAAACATATTTTTTCCCACAAAACAAACAATACACATTGCCAGGTCATGTATCCTTGTACTCAGTCTGAAAAATATGGACTGAATAAATGGACTATGAGACGGGTGGAAAACGGTCTGCAAATGGATTAGCTGTACAAAGTCCAACTGGAAACCAAGTCCTAGTGGGGGTCCTCAGGGACTGATACTGGAACCAATCCTGTTAAGGATCTTTGGTAGAACAGACCCTCAGCAGGCCACAGCTGGATGTGGAGAGGTTGGGGACGGTGCACATTCTGGATGCCAGGCTGCCTTTCAGAAGCCCTCAAGAGGCTGGAGAAATGGGCAGGCTGCCTTTCAGAGGCCCTCAAGAGGCTGGAGAAATGGGCAGCCGAGAACCAGTGAATTTCAAAGGCAAGTGCAAATTTCTGTATTTGGAAGAGGACAGCCCCACAAAGCAGTACAGGCCGGGACTGACTGGCTAGAAAGCAGCTCTGCAGAGAGAAAGCACAACCTGAAGAGTCCTGGCTGGCAACAAGTGGAAGATGTTACCAGCCAATGCCTCTGCAGCAGAGACAGCCAACTGCACGCTGGGCTGTATTAGCAATACTGTAGCAAGGCAGGCAGAGGAAGTGATTCTTCCCCTTTATGTTGTACTTCTTCATCTACACACAGAGCATTATCCTCAATTTTGGGCTCCTCGGTACAAGAAGAATGCTGTCAGGTCGGAACAAGTCCAAGATTAGGAAGAATGTGTGCTATTAATCCTAAAGGGAGATCTCATTGCTGTCTTCAACTACCTAACTGCAGGATAGAGAAAAGATGAAGCAAGAATCTTCTTAGAGGAGCACAGTGACAGAATAGAGGCAACATAGACAAGAGGCAAAATAGTAAATCCCAGATAGATAAAAGGAAAAATAAAAATCCCATATGGAGATGATTATCCACTGAAACATGTTGCCCAAAACATTTGTGGTATCTTCACATTTGGAAGCAGTAACAACTCAACTAGACCAGGTCCTGAGTAATATGATCTAGTTTGACTTACTTTTAGTGGGAGGCTAAACTACAGAATCAAAATTATTCTGTGATTTCAAAGCAGGGCACTATTTTTTAGCTGCATCCAGCTCTGGGGTCCTCAGCACAAAAAAAAAGATGTGGACCTTAGAGAGGCCACCAAGATCATTAGAGGCACAGAGCACCACTCCATCCAGGGAAAAGCTGAGAGAATTGGGTTTGTTCAACCTGGAAAAGAGAAGGCTTCAGAGTGACTTAATTGTTGCCTTCCAATACATAAAGGGAGCCTGCAAGAAAGATGGAGACGGACTTTTTACAAGCACATGTAATGACAGGACAAGGCTTCAAACTGAAAGAGAGCAGGTTTAGATTAGATATTAGGAGGAACTTCTTCCCTGTGAAGGTGGTGAGGCACAGGAACAGGTTGCCCAGGGAAGCTACGGATGCCTCTTCCCTGCAAGGGTTCAAGGCCAGGCTGGATGGAGCTCTGAGGGAGGTGTCCCTGCCCCTGGCAGGAGGGTTGGAATGAGATGATCTTTAAGGTCCCTTCCAACCCAAACCATTCTACGATAAATTAGCTTCCAGCTTTTACTGCACTTAAAGWTAACAACATTAAAAAGCAGAAAAGAACCAAAGAAAAGGAAGAAGAGGAGATGAAGGCAGGCTTCTGTGCTTTTATACTGATGTTATCTCTCAATTTTCTCTTTTTCCACCTGCTTTAATAATACTCACCTTGCAGCCCATTTGACAATAACTGATTTGACAGCTATACTCTTCTTTCCACTCCCAATCCAAAGAATTCACAGCACTACTATAAATAAACCCAACTTGATTGTTACACTTAACAAACCTGATGCATTCTATACAAACAAGCCAAAAAACCCAAACAACAACCAAAAAAATCACCTGAACAGGAATTTCCCAAAACTGGAATTAATAGTTCCAGCATCACAGCATATTCTAGCGATCAATTAAAAGATAAGTAAATACCTGTATCATCTCCCTCATTTAAAGCCAATGGGGCTTTAAAACGTAGGAAGCAGTCCACGTATTTTTAAGCTSTTTGTACATATGTACATCTGTGTTTCTTGCTAACAAGACACTCATTCCAGATATTAAATCAACTGCAGATATTTCAACATGCTAAATTAATTCCTCAGCTGGCATCAAAATGACTAGGAGAAATGGAATACACAGGAAATGTGAAGCTAGCATATACAGAAAAATAGGAAAAAAGCCTCAAAAATATAGAACTTGGAAACCTGGAAGTCTTGGAAATTAAGAYTGATGGAGAGACATAAATGGTTCTGCATGGAAATAAACCAGCCAAGTATCATCAGTACTGAACCAACCTGATTAACTCAGTTGGCTGAACTTGCCATGACTCTTATGCAGCCACCAAAATGTCCCAGCCCTCAGCTCCCTAGTGTTTCTTGAGTATTTGTTCATGAGAAGTCAGACCAGGTTTGGTGCCTCCCTGATCTAATAACTGCTCTCAGAAAAAGAACACAGAGGCTGGTCTCCTGCAGAACCTCCTGGGTTTTGCTATACCATTTGAGTCATGTGCTACTTATTAGCTCATTATTAGCCATGACAGAACTAGGCCATTCCCACACAAAGCTGCAAATAGTTTCCACTAAGACTCTTCACTGCTCCCTGGAGTAACACAGTGAAGACAACTCAGGCTGCCACAACTAAGTTAAGTCATGTCAGGCCTGTGTTTTTAGCTCAGACTATGAGCACAGTGTAACTCCCAAGGCTGAGGTGCCCCTGGAAACAACACAGTCAYATCCACACACCCCAGCTCTTGGGATGATCTGCCTCTGGATTAAATGCAGTTCAAATCAGCACAATTCATCACATAGTTTACCTAAAAAAAAATTCTGTACTGCAAAAGAAGGTGACAGTACATAAAAGAATGCTTACATCACCATCCAAAATACTCTCATCCAGAGACCTAAGAAAATTGTCAGTTTAATTAGTGCACATTAGTTTAATTAGTTTATACAAAGGAGAAATACAAAGCAGGAACATTAAGCCATGCAAGTATCTTCAGTGTCCCATCACCAAGTCTGACATCAACAGGTGAGGAYTGCTTATGCTCTAAGCTTGTGTAATTTCCTTCCCTTAAAAGGGAAGGGGTAAGGGTGTGGCCACAGGTAAAAATCAGAGCCCACTGTGACAGAACTGTACAGTCAAAAAATTAAATTACCTCAAACTAGAAACTCAACTCCTAAGTTTCAGATGGAGGAACTAGTCACCTAGGCCCTTTACACCTAACAGAGAGAAATAAGCATCTTCAGACACAATTCAAAAACAAACTGAAATAGCTTTGGAGAGGCCTTCTTTTCAAAGTGATGGTAGTCAATTTAGCCATCTAGTAGGCTTCCACTAGCTTACTGTATCATCTTCAGACAGTTAATGTATTAGACTTGGATTCAGCTCAAATAATCCACTTTGAGAGCATGCAGACTGGCCAGACTGTGCAGACAAGACAGAGCAAGGCAAAAGAAAAAGAAATGACTTTATGAAGATTACAGAGCTGTTGTGACAAAGCTAATAATAGCATCCAGTGCAAATTCTCTTATCATCAGCCCTTGGCATTTCCCATATAATGAAAAGTTTTATTATTGTGCTAGCAAAAAAATGAGCAATACCTGTTCTTCTGCAGATTTATGTTTCATGTCCCCACACTTCCACTCACTACAGTAACTTCAGCTTTATCATTCTGTTCCTGAAGAATGCCTCCCCACCACATACACTCCAAATGCCTCCTACCTCTCTCCTCAGACACTATCCCACACACAATGTTCCTACATTTCTACCTTCATTTTTTTTCTTTATCTAGCAGCAAAACATGTACTACTTGACACTGTCCAGTTTTTATACAAGCTGAACAACCAAAGGCAAGGCCCAGCAGCACCTTTTTCTACCCACAGAGGAGTCAGCTATTGGAGGAGAATGGAACAGGAGTTCATAAGAAAAACAGCCAGATAAGGACACAGCTCCCTGTGCACCAACAGCTCTGCAAACTTCTCCCTCAGCGCAGCTGTGTAAACTTGAGTCAGGCTGCTCTAAAGCTGAGTTGTAAGAAGAGTCGTGTGAAGGATTACAGAAGCTCCTCCTCTTCACTCAAGAGCTGCATTTAAGCTCAGTCCCTCAGGCCTTTCTTGAGCTATGCTGCAGCTATGGCCAAGCCCAGCTTTGCTGTTCCTGAGCCTGACTTGACTTGCAGGTTTGACATCAACCTTGCCTGATCCCAATGCACCTGTCTGTGCTCACTGACTGTGGCTCATCCTGGTTTCTGTCACAGAGCCTGCCCTGCTCACCTCCCTCTGGCACACTGGGGCTGTGCCTTTGCCAGGGAAGCCACAACCCAGCCAGTCCTGTTGTCACACTTGGCTTCCCTAAAACTGTGGGTCAGCTGCTCTGCAGTGCTTCTGGATAATAGGTGGGAAACTCTGTAAGATTTTCAGGCTTTCTGTTTTGTAAATATATTTAAAATGACTAACATTCAAAGTTACTGGTGATAGGGGGAAGAGATGCAGATGGGTGGGCAGCTCAGTCATACAGACCTTCAGAAATAAGGCTGAGATTTCTTTCCTCACCTTAGGCAGTTATTTTAACCCAAAACAGGGTTTTTATTGGAGGTAGCAAGAGGATGTACAGCTAAAACGTTTTGACCAAAGAGCGATATTGTCTAATAACTAGAGATATAATTCACATGTGCCTTATTTTTGTCCTTAGAACTGCAGTCCCACAGTAATTATAATACACAGAGATAACCAGCACATCAATGTTTCTATAAGCCCTCTTAATCCATTAAAAACTGCACCTAAACAATTAAGTCATCTTATAAGAAAACTCAGATTAGGAAATGCCAGAACCATGTTTGAATAAACTGATTTTATCCACTCTGTGGCTAAAAACAAATACTCCTTAGCAAAATGTTTCATGAATGCCATATCTGAATGCTCATGAATACCTAATTTCTACAGAGGTTAGAAAATACTGTTTTATCATTTTATATATACATACATATGCAAACAAACACACACAGACATATTTTGTTTGGAGCCTGAAGTTGTTTTTATATACATACATACATACATATATATATATCTCTATATATATCTATCTATATATATATATGTACACACACACACATATCCATCTATATGGATACAAACACTTTGAACCTGAAACACAGTCTTCAAGCTTCCTATTCATGTATTGGTTTGGCACAGCCTGGTTTGAGGTAGCAGGGGGGCCACAAAGATGGCTCCTGTKAGGAAGCTGCTGGAACCTTCCCACATGTCCAGCAGAGCCAATGGCTGATGGCTCTGAAGATGGACATGCTGCTGGCCAAAACTGGGCCAATGAGAGAGGTTGGTAACACCTCTGTGATGACATATTTAAGAAGAAAATCAAAACAAAGTCACAAGATTTTGGATTCTAGTTAGAGAAGAGGAGGAGGTGAGAACATGTGAGGGAAAACCACATGGGGAAACCAAGGTCAGTGGAGAAGGAGGGGCAGGAGGTGCTCCAGGCGCCAGAGCCGAGGTTCCTCTGCAGGCCATGGTGAAGACCATGGTGAAGCAGGTGGTCCCCCTGCAGCCCATGAGGATCCACAGGGGATGCAGAGATCCATCCACAGCCCATGGGGATCCATGGGGGATGCAGAGAT